>CM026211.1:640241-667741 GCA_014839995.1 Xenentodon cancila | reverse complement strand
ACATCCAGAGAGCGAGCGCCGGTCCGCGGTGACAACTCCCCTCGCCCTCAGTGTTTCTTGGCGGTGTTATGGTCCTCATAATCTGATTCACAGTTTTTGTCAAGCTGCCAAGAGGCACGTTGCATTAGCCGAGCGCTATAGGAGTTATGAACTGAGTGCCAATGTTAAGCACACTAGAGCGAGCTGGAGTGACGGCGTACAAGTGGGCTGTCACTTGCAGCCATGTTAGATCACAGGCTCGCTTGCTGTTCACACTCGAAGGCTTGTCTGGTCTCTGAGAAGAGAGGGGAGCTCCATCCTCTGTTAGGCCTGGTGCAGTTCACGTCCTACATGACAGCAGGTCTTGTGCTCCGGCAGCTGCGCTCACGCCATCAGGGTGTGGACTTTTCTTGACTTAAAGCACAAAATGGCTGCCTGCAGCAACACTTCCGGGGATTGCAGGTTTAAATTCCTAGGTGCTGCAGGGAGACGTTTATAAATGGAAAGATCACACTTTGATGGACAACACACATGGACTGGTGAGGGGAGGGCATTCGTATGAGGACTGGGTGGGTGCTGGTGCACGTCCAAGGTCAAGGAACCAGGGCGCCGCTCCATTCACAAGTTCCTCGGGATGGTCATTGGTATGCGGGAATGTTCTCCAAGGAGGCCTTTCTGTGTGCTTGTGGAGGGAAACGTGTTGGAGCCCACTTCTACGGGAAACAATCTAAAAAGATGCCCGTGTGAGCATCGTTGTGAACTGCCTGCAGGCCGGTTCACTTCATTCAGCAAGCAAAAAGAAAGCTTTTAAAAGTATGTTATATTTATCATAAATAAAGGCGACCAGGGTTGAGCGTCTCAGGCGAAGAGAGAAGAGATCGAGGCGTGCAGATGCTTTGTCAAATGAGCAATGACAGAGATGAGTTTGAACACAAAAAGCAAACTACTTTTGTGCATAAATGGAGTTTTGTCTTGAAACGGAGCGAGTGGATGTGTTAATCTGGCGATCTGCTGCAGTTACATGAAGCACGGAGGCGTCGCCATCAGCTGTAAAAGTCATCACACATCTCGGGCTTGTGCTGTTTCTTCTTTTCCAGGGCCCTTTTAGCTTTAAGAAAAAGTACTTTAAAAATCTAACCATTTAATTCAAATGTTGGCTAATAACTGTACATGTAAAAGTTGTAATAAGTATATCAAAAATGTTATTAAATTAAGAAATGCAGCAGTTACAAGATACAGAAATACAAGAAAATACAGAACCCTTCGTGTTCTGTGTCTTCCTCCTGGTCTTGGAGGGAAAATTAAGAGTTTGAAGTATGAAAAGAAAGTGACTGCAGCCATGGTGATGCGCACTCTGAACTGCTTTGGGACTTCCCAACGGCGACGCTCGATACTCCAGCTGGAGGCTTCTTTTGGGCCACATCAATTTGGATGGAGTGTGAGTTGAAAAAAAGTTACAATATTTTATTTATTGAATACTTAGTTTTACTAAACTTTGACCAAAAGCCAAATTACAAGGTAAATAAGAGGAGATGCACACCAGGATGAATGTCATGTGTTTAACTTCTCCCCCGCTGCACACGCAGCTTCATGATGCTGTGAAACGGTTTCGTTTTCTCGTCCACATACCTGAGAAGACAGACGTGGGACCCCAAGTGGGGCCGTACTGACTTCACATTAAAACAAACTGACACTGAAAAGCAATGACTGTCAGGTGCACAGGCTCAAAATAGGGAGAAAAACATGACATGTGCCGGCATCATGCAAATAATAAAAGATCTGCTGTATAAAACCACAGCGTTTCATCTTAATTTAGCACAAGACTGATATGGAAAACCAGCAACGTAACTGTGAAGTGATGAAGTTAAATAGTCTGACACTTTAGAGCAGACCTGTTCCATAGACACTTTAAGTAGACGTATACAATATTTTGCTGCTTCTCTATCTTCTGTTATCTGTTTATACACCATTCCTCCCAGGTTGGAACAAAGAAAACACTCAAAATGGGACAGCTGGCAGTTTGATCAATTTAATTCATTACACTGTCAAGTTTTGTCATTTGCACAGGTAGCTGAAAGTTCCGGTCAAAATATGAAGCTTAAATTGCTCTCACGCCCTGCAGCACCTTCTTGGAGCTGATGTATTCTTATAATGACGGAGAGATACTCAAGCAGGAGAGGTTAGCAAAACTCACAGCTCAGGTCTGATGAGTTGGACGTCCGGATCACTGAGGATGCTGTTCTGGAGGGCTCTGTTGTGGAATGTCAAGTAGTTTGGGTAGGGAGGGTGACTGGAGCGGGAAGTGATTTGACTAATGTTTTCCCTTTCATGCTCTCCTCCACATTCCCCTCCATCCTCCCAAATCGCCAAAAAAAAACTCCCCAGAAAACTTTACAGTGATGTCATTCATATGCAAAACAGGCGTGCTTTTAGTGGTGAAAAAGTGTGCGTGTGTGTGTGCATGTGTTGCTTGAGTGGCTGATTCCATTACTTGAAGGACCATTACACTTGCCTGTCAAAGGCCAAAAGAGCTGAGAAAAATTAACAGATTAAATCACTGTGTGCCGCTCTTCCCTCCTTTTCCTTCCCTCCCCTGTTTTCAAAGCTGCTGTTCGTTCTACAGACATGTTTTGACAAAACCAAAAACAAAAAAGCAGCATCAGTATTTGATTGGTGACAGGTCTTGAATTTGGAGAAAAATCCTTAAAAAAAAGAAAAAAGTGTTTGAATTCATATTTAAATACTTTATGAATAATAAGATAATCCATAAAACCTTTATTGCACAAGGATGAGATAGTTATTTGTGTAGTTTAAATGAAATGTTTTTTTTATGTATAATAAATGTATTGATGTATTTCAAGCAAGAAACAAAGGAATTATTACAAAGATTTTTATATTCCATTATCATTTATGGCTTTACGGGTTTTGCTGTCTCTAGAAAACATTTAAAAACACTTTTCAAATAGCTGCTGGAAGGGAACATGAATGTTCTGTGTTACTGCTTCAGCGTCAGCTCTACCAGCTGCTGCTTCATATTATTTTATTGCAGCTTTTCTTTCACGACAGATTTCAAGTGAGCAGAAGAACGTTTGCGTTGACGCCAACCATCTTGTTCCACCTCGGAATCCTTGCTGAAGATGCTTTGAAAACTGCAGCAGCGTCGTCATCTGCTGGCGCCTGGGAAATCACCAGACTGGCCGTTTAGCGCCAGTCCAGTCAGGTTCGGACCGGTTCGGACCGGTTCGGACCGGTTTCTGGTTTCTGGTTTCTGGTGTCTGGTGTCTGGTGTCTGGTGTCTGGTGTCTGGTGTCTGGTTTCTGGTTTCTGGTTCGGACTGGTTTCTGGTTTCTGGTTTCTGGTGTCTGGTGTCTGGTGTCTGGTGTCTGGTGTCTGGTTTCTGGTGTCTGGTTTCTGGTGTCTGGTTTCTGGTTTCTGGTGTCTGGTTTCTGGTTTCTGGTTTCTGGTTTCTGGTTTCTGGTGTCTGGTTTCTGGTTTCTGGTTCGGACTGGTTTCTGGCTTTTGGTTTCTGGTTCGGACAGGTTTCTGGTTTCTGGTGTCTGGTGTCTGGTGTCTGGTGTCTGGTTTCTGGTTTCTGGTTTCTGGTTTCTGGTTCAGACTGGTTTCTAGTTTCTGGTGTCTGGTGTCTGGTTTCTGGTTTCTGGTTTTTGGTTTTTGGTTTCTGGTTTCTGGTTTCTGGTTTCTGGTTTCTGGTTTCTGGTTTCTGGTTCGGACTGGTTTCTGGTGTCTGGTGTCTGGTTTCTGGTGTCTGGTTTCTGGTGTCTGGTTTCTGGGTTCTGGTTTCTGGTGTCTGGTTTCTGGTGTCTGGTTTCTGGTGTCTGGTTTCTGGTTTCTGGTTTCTGGTTTCTGGTTTTTGGTTTCTGGTTTCTGGTTTCTGGTTTCTGGTTCGGACTGGTTTCTAGTTTCTGGTGTCAGGTTTCTGGTTTCTGGTTTCTGGTTCGGACTGGTTTCTGGTTTCTGGTTTCTGGTGTCTGGTTTCTGGTTTCTGGTTTCTGGTTCGGACTGGTTTCTGGTGTCTGGTGTCTGGTTTCTGGTTTCTGGTTTCTGGTTTCTGGTTAATTGGAGATTCTAACGAGGTGCCAAGTAAAATAGATTTAGTATCGATTCCCCGTCCTCCAAATGTTCACCAAGCGCGACGTAATAGAGGCGTTAACCAAAATAACCTCGTAAAAATAAAAACAAATACGCATTTAGTGCGAACTAAAGACCAAACAATTAGATGCGGATTACTAAATATACGATCTTTAAGCTCCAAGTCTCTATTAGTACACGATCTAATTACTGAGACCCGGAGTTACATTTTCTGCCTAACAGAAACGTGGCTCCAAGAGGAAGAGTTTGTTAGTTTAAATGAATTGACGCCGTCTGGTTACTTTAATTATCATATTCCTCGAATCACAGGTCGAGGTGGAGGAGTAGCGGCGATCTACGACTCCAGTCTTACAATAAAATCCAAACCTAAATGCGATTATAATACATTTGAAAGCCTCACGCTTAGCTTAAAACTGCCGAGCTGGAAATCAGAGAAGCCAGTCTTGTTGGTGGTAGTTTACCGGCCTCCTGCTGGAGCTTATCTGGAGTTTCTGTCTGAGTTCTCAGATTTCTTATCTAGTTTATTGATCAGTACAGATAAAGTCATCATAGTGGGCGACTTTAATATTCATATGGATGTTGACAACGACAGTCTTAAGTTGGCTTTTGATTCTCTTCTAGAATCGATGGGGATTTTACAAAAAGTTAACGAACCGACGCATTGTCTTAATCATACTCTTGATCTGGTCCTCGTCTACGGTGTAGAACTTGATAATCTGTTAGTGTCACATGTAAACTCCCTCCTATCCGACCACTATTTAATAACGTTTGAATTCAACATTGTCAACGTTACGCATAATAGGAGGAATTACTTTAGCAGGTGTCTATCCGATAAAGCTATCACTAAATTTAGGGAGGCCGTTGCTCTTCATCTTCTTACAGAGGAACATAGTGAAGCAGTTGAGGGCTGTGACCTCGGTTCTACCTCTGCAGACGTTGATTTCCTTGTTGGTAGCACTGCAGATGTGTTGCATACAGCTTTAGATGTAGTTGCTCCTTTGAGAAAGAGGTTCTCTAACCGTAGGAGCTTAACTCCCTGGTTTAACTCACATATTCGTATGTTAAAACAGAAAGTGCGTAAAATGGAAAGAAAGTGGTTCTCTAGTAGGTCTGTAGATATTTATTATGCATGGAAAGATAGTCTAATAGTGTATAAAAAAGCGCTTCGCAAAGCTAGAACAGCCTATTATTCAGTGTTAATAGAGGATAATAAAAATAACCCACGTTTTCTGTTCAGCACTGTATCCAGGCTGACAAAGAGCCACAACTCTGTTGAGCCGTGCATCCCTGCAGCTCTCAGTAGTGAAGACTTTATGAGCTTCTTTAGCATTAAAATTGTCAGAATTAGAGAGGAAATCGGCCAGGCCCTCCCGGCAGTGGCTGTGGGAATTTCTTCAACCTCGGCGACCCCCTTATGCTCCGACCTGACTCTAGACTGTTTTGTTCCTGTTGACCTCTCTGAGCTGACCTCAGTCGTCAATGGATCTAAATCATCCACGTGTCTGTTAGACCCAATCCCTACTCGACTACTCAAAAATGTTTTCTCTCTGATTGGACCGACAATACTGAAACAGATCAACTTGTCCCTAGTCTTAGGATATGTACCACAGGCTTTTAAAGTCGCAGTAATCAAACCATTACTTAAAAAACCCTCTCTTGACCCAGACATTTTAGCTAACTATAGACCAATTTCCAACCTTCCATTTATCTCTAAAATTCTGGAAAGGGTAGTTGCAAGCCAGCTGTGTGAGCATTTGTATAGAAATGATCTATTTGAAATTTTTCAGTCAGGGTTCAGAATGCATCATAGCACAGAAACAGCACTGGTTCGAGTCTCGAATGACCTTCTTATGGCCTCAGATAATGGGTTAGTGTCCATACTGGTTCTGCTGGACCTCAGATGATGGATTAGTGTCCATACTGGTTCTGCTGGACCTCAGCGCTGCTTTTGATACTATAGATCACAGCATTTTACTGCAGAGGCTAGAGTATGTTGTTGGGATTAAAGGGACAGCTCTAGATTGGTTTAAATCATATCTGTCTGATAGATTCCAGTTTGTTCATGTTCATGAGGTTTCTTCCGTACAGACGAGGGTCTGCTATGGTGTCCCGCAGGGTTCAGTGCTAGGGCCAATCCTGTTCAGTTTATACATGCAGCCCTTGGGAAGTATTATCCGGAACCACGGCATTAATTTTCATTGTTATGCTGATGATACGCAGCTGTATCTGTCTATGAAGCCAGATGAAACAGAACCATTAGACAAACTTCAGATGTGTATTAAGGACATCAAGGACTGGATGTCCAGAAATTTTTTGTTATTAAATTCTGATAAAACAGAGACTGTTGTTTGTGGTCCCAAACAGCTTAGGAAGGGATTAGATGGTCTTGCGATGGCCTCCAGTAAAACTGTGCGAAACCTTGGCGTTATATTCGATCAGGATTTGTCATTTAAACAGCATATTAATCAGGTTTGTAAAACTGCGTTTTTCCACCTCCGTAATATCGCAAAGATTAGGAGCATCCTCTCGCAGAGTGATGCCGAAAAACTAATTCATGCGTTCGTATCTTCTAGACTAGATTACTGTAACGTGTTGTTGGCTGGATGTCCAAGTAATTCTCTTAACAGCCTCCAGCTGATCCAAAATGCAGCAGCGCGAGTGCTGACAGGAACCAACAAGAGAGACCACGTCTCTCCAGTTTTAGCTTCCCTCCATTGGCTCCCTGTAAAATTTAGAATCCAATTCAAAATTTTATTACTGGCATATAAAATCCAAAATGGCCTAGCGCCGCGATATTTGCAAGACCTGATAGTACCGTACGTTCCTAATAGAGCTCTCCGTTCTCAGAGTGCAGGTTTACTCGTAGTTCCTAGAGGATCCAGATGTAGATTTGGAGGACGGGCTTTCTGTTATCAGGCACCATCACTCTGGAACCAACTTCCAGTTTGGGTTAAGGAGGCTGATACCACCTCCACCTTTAAAACTAAACTTAAAACATTTCTGTTTAATAAAGCATATAGTTAGTGTACATTTAGTACCTTAATGTGTCAGGGCCAGTAGTCAAAGCTGCAGCTGCAGGACCAGATTAGAGCAGCTCATCTTAAACATAGCTTCGGTGTAGATATGCTGCTATAGGCCTCTGCTGCAGGGGGGCACCAACATGATCCACTGAGTGGTGCCTTTCACCTCCTCTGTTTCTCTTTGCCTTCTCTGTCTCTTCTTCACCTCAACCCTCATTTATTAACAATATCCCATAAACTTAATTGTGGTCCATTGTTCTGGTAGTTTTTTGTGCTTGTCTGGCCCTTCTTTTCCTCTTCTTTGCATGTCCTGCGGACCAGAGCCTCAGGAGCTGCTTGCTGACCTGCAGTCCCACCTCTGACCATCCCAGTGTCTGCCTCCACCTGTCTGTGTGGATGTCTGTTGGATACTTGCTGACATCCCGACCTGCAGTCCTCATCCCCTTGTATCACCGTCTATCCATATATCACCCATATTCACAGAAGTCTAATTGGACTACTGATGATAGTTACTATTGTATCCTGTCTTGTACCTTTGATGGTGTCTCTATGTCTCTATTCTTTCTTATTTCTTGCTCTACCCGGCTGGCCTTCGGCAGGAGGGTCCCCCCTCATGAGCCAGGTCCTGCTCAAGGTTTCTTCCCTCTTAAGGGGAGTTTTTCCTGCCACTGTTTGGCTTACGGTTTTTCTTCCACTAGGGGAGTTTTTACCTGCCGCTGTTTATGTAATAATTGCTCGGGGGTCATGTTCCGGGTCTCTGGAAAGCGCCTAGAGACAACTTGTGTTGTAATAGACGCTATATAAATAAAATTGAATTGAATTGAATTGAATTGGTTTCTGGTTTCTGGTTCGGACTGGTTTCTAGTTTCTGGTGTCTGGTTTCTGGTGTCTGGTTTCTGGTTTCTGGTTTCTGGTGTCTGGTTTCTGGTTTCTGGTTTCTGGTTTCTGGTTTCTGGTTTCTGGTTTCTGGTGTCTGGTTTCTGGTGTCTGGTTTCTGGTTTCTGGTTCGGACTGGTTTCTGGTTTCTGGTTTCTGGTTTCTGGTTTCTGGTTTCTGGTGTCTGGTTTCTGGTTTCTGGTGTCTGGTTTCTGGTTTCTGGTTTCTGGTGTCTGGTGTCTGGTTTCTGGTTCGGACTGGTTTCTGGTTTCTGGTTTTTGGTTTCTGGTTCAGACAGGTTTCTGGTTTCTGGTGTCTGGTGTCTGGTGTCTGGTTTCTGGTTTCTGGTTTCTGGTTTCTGGTTTCTGGTTCGGACTGGTTTCTAGTTTCTGGTGTCTGGTTTCTGGTTTTTGGTTTTTGGTTTCTGGTTTCTGGTTTCTGGTTCGGACTGGTTTCTGGTTTCTGGTGTCTGGTTTCTGGTGTCTGGTTTCTGGTGTCTGGTTTCTGGTTTCTGGTTTCTGGTGTCTGGTTTCTGGTGTCTGGTTTCTGTTGTCTGGTTTCTGGTTTCTGGTTTCTGGTTTCTGGTTCGGACTGGTTTCTAGTTTCTGGTTTCTGGTGTCTGGTTTCTGGTGTCTGGTTTCTGGTGTCTGGTTTCTGGTTTCTGGTTTCTGGTTTCTGGTTTCTGGTTTCTGGTTTCTGGTTTCTGGTTCGGACTGGTTTCTGGTTTCTGGTTTCTGGTTTCTGGTGTCTGGTTTCTGGTGTCTGGTTTCTGGTTTCTGGTGTCTGGTTTCTGGTTTCTGGTTCGGACTGGTTTCTGGTTTCTGGTGTCTGGTGTCTGGTGTCTGGTGTCTGGTGTCTGGTGTCTGGTTTCTGGTTTCTGGTTTCTGCCAGTGTGGTGCAGATTACATGATGAGTAAAACACAACGTTCTTTAAAAGGTGCTGCCTACTATTAAGTTCACTTTTTCTTTTCTGTTTTTTTTTTGCTAGTTTATCGGAGTAAAGCTTGTGACATCATAGCAGCAGTAATTTATAGGTACAATAGACATGGTGCATCTCTAATATACATATATGCAGCATTTAATAATGGTTGCTAGACAGACAGGGCAGAGCGCCCGGAAAAACAAGCAACAAAAAGACAGAATAAAAACGGCTAAATGGGATTTTACTGTCTTGTAAACTCAAACGGCACAGAGACATTAGAGGTTCAAGTGTGCGTTTTATGGATGTTGTCAGGTGAAAGTTTAAATGCTGGGGAGGGGTCAGCAGATTCATGGAAATGCCTCATCTCCATGCACAAACAAACAAACAATCAAACAAATAAAATGTCATATCTGACTGTAATCACAGAGATCCCACCACAAAAACGAATCTTAACCACAACCCTCGTGGGAGGACAGGAAACTAACAGGCTCACCTTCAAAACAAAGCAAAAGAATAAATCTTCGATCCCAGAATGTGGGAATGAAACCCCCGTAGATCAGATTTGCATTCTGGGAAAACAAAATTCCCCACTGGGGCGTTTGCCACAGACCAGATGGGTGTATCCTAAATATCAGCCAAACAGGGGGAAGTGGCTGCAGAAGAAGACGGAGAAGAAGATGATGAGGCATGGCCCCCAGGGAAGATGGAGGAAAAAGTGTTGGAAAGGGAGGAGTAGGCTATGAAAGGGGGTGTGAAGAGTTAATGCCGACAGCTTAACAAAGGCCACCACCGCTGCTGAGGGCAGGGAAGAGCACGGGAAAAGAGCGAAGGTCAAGGGGACCTCAGGGGGTTCAAGTTCAAGTCGACTGTCAGTGTCTGCATTTTAATAGCTGGATCACACCCTGCAAGTGCTCGTACTTCCTAACAACGGGAACGGCAGCGCGTTTACTCCACTGCATTAAATCTGACACTCACACGAGCTGACCATTGTCTCGCCCGCTGCTGAGGGAACAGCGTTATGTGGCCTCCGCTCACGGTGACACCGGAAACCGGCAAACAGGGAATGTTGGGTTTCTTGCAATGCAGTGCAAGACTTCAGAAGTTCCTAAATAAACAGATGGGAGTTAGAGGAAGAGATGTGCACTACGGAGGATTCAGGTCAAATGTCAAACGCCATGGTGTAAACTCTGCCTATGTATAATTGTACAAATATCTTGTTTGATCCTCTCTGAAAACAATATGTTGTATGTGTTTTTGTCCTAACTTGTTCTCACAGCTATGAGAACTGTTTATTCAGACAGATAATTAGATGAATTCATGTCTGATTTAAATCAGTCATTATTGTGTAAATCTAATGCAATGGTAAATCTTTATTTTTGTCCTTTGCACTTGGAAAAATGTGCAAAATGTTGATTTAACTGTTTAAATGTATTTAAATTAAATACCCTGAGAAAAATGTATGTCCTTGTACCCACTTCGGGAACTTTGAACTCTTGTGGTTCTCATCAGCAGATTATAAATGTAACTGATGGAGTATTGTTTTTATGGGGCTTTATGATAAATCATATTGTAATATGAAATCAAACATGTTTGTACCCCTGAAAAGTGTCTTACCTTTCTTCAAAGACCTCCAACTGATAATGAGAGACCAGACAAGATGCGAATTGTGGGTAGACATCCTAAAACATGTGAGGAGTAAAAGCGCCTTAAATAAGAAATTGTCATAGTTACATCTATCCATCTTGTATAAAGCTAGAAAGTGTGAGCATTGAGAGGAAGATGGTGCTAGATATGCAGAACAATGCCATAATGAGATTCCTGAAGTCAATTATATGGATTATTTCTGCCCCTCTCTCATGTCAAAGGCTACATTAGAATGCCAGAACAATTCAGCATGGAAGGAAGAGACTCAATCTCCTAAAAACTGGAAATATGTGACGTGTGATTACATGCTGTTTCAGTTATGGCAGCCGGGTTTTCTCCTAGGATGCAGAATGAAAACTTACGGAAGGCACAAAGAAACAGAAACAACCTAAAGTCAAATGTTTCCCCATTTTTTTGTCACAGAATGTGTAAGTTACCTCAGACAGACTAAATATGAACTGAAATGCCTCTAAATCTGAACTTTTCAGTCAGAAGCACAGATAATTTGTGCTTGTCACACTGTTTCACACTGATACATGACAGCCCCCCCTCGGACCTCCCCGAGTCCCTGATCTGGTCTGGAAGGAGTGTGACATTACATCACTTCTGATTAATGTTGACCACAGTGCACAAGTTCAAGTCCATTTAATGAACTGGAACACCAGTCGCTGTCCCTTGTGATTCGCTGCCTTTTGAAAAAAAGCATATGTTTGTTTTCCTTTCTATGACCGTAAGAGACATCAGAGATGACCCCCCCCCCCCCACACACACACACACACACACACACACACACACCTCTGCAGCCTCTGGACAATGGCAGGTCAACGGGGTGGAAATCTGTTTAACCACATCTTTTTGTTGCTGTCAAATGGACTATACAAACCACAGTGTGTCCACACGCTAAGCTTCGACCAATCAGCCTGTTGGCCGCACACCCTCAGATCTGTTAGGCCTCTGTGAGAAGATGAATACCTGAGCTGCTCCAGTGTCTTCCCAGCATCACTCAGGACCAGGGATCGTGCTGAGCAAAACTTCTTTGAATTATTGTTGGAACGGTTAGAGCTCAATGAAAAACACTGGATGTTACAAGATGGCAAAATCGTCAAAATGTGTTTGTAATTTGACTGGCTTTAGAGATTATGAAGATTTTATGTCCCAAGTCTTTACAAAGGATCCATTAACAACACACACATGCACATGCCAGTATTTTCCAGGCAGGTAAACTAGTGTTTGTCACCACAGCACTAAAACATTTATAAATAGATGAAGAAATCCCTGATGGACAGACTCAAAAGCTAAAGGTAGCTAGAAAAATACTGAGATTAGATTTTCAGCATTTACAGCATGTGGCAGTACAATAATATTTTTAATAAGATGCATTGAAAATAATTTGGTTATGATTTTGTGTTTTATTTGAATTTTATTTGGGTTTTATCATTTCCACAACATTATATTTTTCGGTGTTTCCATCCCCTCCAGGGTGCTGTAAAGTCTACGTTCTGCATCGTTGGAAGGCCTGAACGCTCCTGAACTCCTTGGCACGTTTGCTGTGGTCACGTCTTTCTTCCTGAACGTAATGGCCTCACTAGGAAACATGTTTGCATATTTCTATCTTAGAAAGTTCATCCAGTGTAAAGCTTTTGGATTGAGGTGTGAACAAAAAAAAAATACTGTAACAAATGAGTTAAAAAAAATTAAAAAAGCTAAATAATATTCACATAAAGTACACAGCCGGTACACGTACCAGTATCCCCTGCAGACAAAAACAATCCCTCTAAAATGTGACTGTCTAAAAATGACTCAATTGTCCAATTTTTGGGGTGCAGGAAACATGTTGAATAATTACTGCTCATGCTGTTTCTGTGTTTTAGTAGGTCATCCAATTTGTTGTCAGTTCTCACAAAGATCAAATAGATGTTCTCTAATTTCCCGTTGCCTGTCTTTCATTTACCAGAACTGGATCAGTATCTGCTTTCAGAAAGGACATCAGCCTCCACCAGCTTCTCAGCAGTCTGGATTTTGTGCCATAAACTTAAAACCACCAAAGCCGTTGTCAAATATTCTCTTGCTCTCTACAGTGTTTGTGGGAACTCATGAGTGGATGACAATGTTTTTCCAGCCATAAAGCAGCGTCAAATTATTCAATTTAAACAGTGAAGTGTAACTTGGAAGCAGACGAAGGTTAATGGACACACCGTCTTTTGTTATTTACTATTTCTGGTTGGTAATGTCGCTGTCCCCCACACCCCCGCCTCCGCTGTCTCATTATGGGTCAGTGCAGAAATATGCACAAAAATACAGAAAATACACATTACTGCTTCACCTTCACGCGCACAAACGCACACAAACATGATGCCAGTTGCTTGTCAGGCTGGAGCCATGCCCCATCTCTCCCTCACAGCCTTCATGCTAGCTCCTGGTTGCCTTGGCAACTGGCTGTGCATGCATGTGCGTGTGTGCGTGTGTATGTGTGTGTGTGTGTGTGTGTGTGTGTGTGTGTGTGTGTGTGTGTGTGTGTGTGTGTGTGTGTGTGTATGTGTGTGTGTGTGTGTGTGTGTGTGTGTGTGTGTGTGAATGTTGGCACTGGGTTGAGAGCATGAAGAGGAGAGAATAGAAAACAGCAAATACACGTGCAAAACAAACCTGTGTGCAGGAAACACACATACACACACATACACACACACACACACACACACACACACACACACACACACACACACATACACACACACATACACACACATACACACACACACACACACATACACATACACACAACACACACACACACACACACACACACACACATACACACACACATACACACACATACACACACATACACACACATACACATACACACACACACACACACATCACACACACACACACATACACACACACATACACACACATACACACACACACCACACACCATACACACACACACCACACACACACACCACACACACACCATACACACACACACTACACACACATACACACACATACACACACATACACATACACACACACCACACATACACACACACACACATACAACACACACACACACACACACACACACACACACACACACACACAGACACACACACAGACACACACAGACACACACACACACAGACACAGACACAGACACACAAAGACACACACAGACACAGACACACACACACACACACACACACAGACACAGACACACACACACAGACACAGACACACACACACAGACACACACAGACACACACACACACAGACACACACAGACACAGACACAGACACAGACACAGACACAGACACACACACACACAGACACACACACACACACACACAGACACACACAGACACACACACACACAGACAGACACACACACAGACAGACACAGACAGACACAGACAGACAGACACACACACACACACATGACACACACACAGACACACACACACACACACACACACACACACAGACACATACACACACACACATACACACACATACATACACACACATACATACACACACACACATACACACACATACATACACACACATACATACACACACACATACACACACACACACACACATACACACACACACACACACACATGAACACACACACACACACATGAACACACACACACACACACTCAAATGAATTCATGGAGATGGGAGAAGTGCAGGATTGGCATTATTCCTGTTGTTTCTACTCATCCACTTTAGTGGCCTGATGCTGAAACAGGCTGTAACATCTTTTATCCTTTCTCTCTCTCAAAATAAAAGCTTTGTCTTAGGGAATGAATTTAGGAGAAGTAAATTTAAAAGACTATCAGAACAAGACAATACTGAGTGACAAGAGATGCAAAATCAGTGGTAATAGAGTGTAATACGTTGCGGCTTTCTGTTAAGTGCCTTCCATAATTTATTGAGACTGATTTTATGGTGTTATGTGCATATTTGTATGCAGACAATAAGCATGGAAAACACTGCAACCAAACTCTGATCACAGCAGGTGACAAAACTGTTCAAGTTCAAGCTTCAGTGAGATGCCTTCTGAAAACAAAAGCTCAAGACCATGACAAAAATACATAATTGATGATTTAAAAGTGTTTGTTTATTTCTTATTGAAAACTAAAAGAACCTCTTCACTAAACACAAGCTTCAATTCAGGC
This sequence comes from Xenentodon cancila, assembly GCA_014839995.1. Taxonomy (NCBI): domain Eukaryota; kingdom Metazoa; phylum Chordata; class Actinopteri; order Beloniformes; family Belonidae; genus Xenentodon; species Xenentodon cancila. Next base: position 652,999 of record CM026211.1, on the reverse strand, counting down.
CTCTCTTGGGGCCTGTCGAGAGCGAAGAACCGCTTTTGACAGCAACAGTCAGTGTATTTGATCCTATCAGGTTGTACACCTTAAGCCACATATATGTCTCCTCCTCTTTCATTCAGAGGCGCCGACTGGATTACAGGCCTGCTCAGCGCATTAGTGAGTCAGAAGGAGAGAGAGCGACGCGAGCACATGGTGGGAGGGCTTACAAAGACGGGATTCAGCTTCTTTAACAGTTTCCTCTGCATCTACACTATCTTTAAGTTGCATTTCTGCTATTTTTGTTCCCAACATTCTTAGTGTAAAATATTAAGAATAAGGGAAAATATGTCTGTTTTCACTTTAAAGCTTCATTAAGCTCCCATTTTAAGCTAAATCCAAACATTATTTCTTTAAAAAAATGCTAAAAAAAAACCCAACCTTTAAACATTAAATAATCCTTCATGTATGAGTATAACAGCTTTACAATGACCCCACATTTAAGAATCACAAGCTCACAGCTTGTGCGTTTAAATCAGCATTTAAGCATCGTTTTTACGTGTGTGTGTGTCGGATCTTTTATTTATTTATTGAGTTCGGTCTAATTAACTGCTCATAACTCTCTGCTCAGCTCTGCAAACACAGTTTACATTTATAGTTCTTTTAATGCTAAAACCCTTAATTAAAGCAGTATGATACTTTTTTTTTTTTTTTTTACAATTTGTCGATTTCACTTAAAAACTAGTTTAATCTTTATCTTACTAGTTTTACCTTTGAAACTAGTCTGCTGCTGTTTTAAACAGGAAAAGGAGCGTGTAACCAGCCAGACAGGCCTCAGTCTATCAACATAGGATGCAACGCCTCCAGAGCCCACAGCCTGAGCACAGGCACCCCCCAGGGTTGTGAGCTCAGCCCACTGCTGTTCACTATGCTCAAGCATGACTGCACTGTCCAGCACATCTCAAATTAAATCAAGTTCCCAGATGACACAACAGTAGTGAGTCCCATCAGTAACAACGATGAGTCTGCATACAGAGCAGAGGTCAAACACCTGGTGGACCGATGTCAGTTCGGCAAACTGTCTCTCAAACATGGACAAAGCTAAAGAGATGGTTATTGTCTTCTGAAAGGATCCTGCTGCTCTCTCTGCAGTCTGCACAACATATCAACAGATGCGTTGTTGAGACAGTCAGCACTGTGACCACTTCTTTCATAAGCTGAGGAAGGCCAACCTCCACCTCTCTATCCTCACATCTTTCTACCGAGAAGCCATCAACAGCATCCTCCGCTACTGCATCACCGTCTGGCTTGGGAACTGCATCATCGCTGAGCGGAGATCCCTGTTGTATACAGTGACGTATTTTTATTATTTATTAATATTTAATATTTTACTTAACTACCCTTGCACACGCACAAGTCCTTGTGATCGCCGTACACTATCTACTTGTATCTGGTTGCTTTGACAAATAAACAATTTTTCTGTTTTTACACTCTTGATGTCCACGACGTGGTCAGAAGCGTAGCTACCAGAAACTACCATGTGGCGGGACGGTGGTAGACCGTATGTTGTTTGGTCCCAGCTTCTGATAAGCACAACTTTTGGAGATAATTAAGGTAGCTTATTATTTTCAGCTGGACCGGGGCTTCGGCTCACAAAGCCAGACTGAGAGTAACGTCAGCTGGTGAAGTCGATTCATCTTTTTGTCGCCAAGTTCTTGCAGAGATATAGTCATTATTGGAAGAAAACATTTTTGTGATAGTTTAAAATGGCACAAAAAATGTTCATCACTCACTACAATAGCTGCCATGTTTTAATACTTATAAACAAAAAGGAAATAATATAAAATAATTCAAAAACTTTACTGTGAGCACTTTAAAAGCTTTAAAATCAAAATCTCCCAGGGTCTTGCCAACACCCAATCAACACTCACAGAAAAGTCTTAAATACATTTCAGTTTGGTAGTCATAGCAACCATTTTCCTATAAACCCCACTATTAACACCCGAACATATCAGGGCAGGAACACACAAAAGGAAAGAGGTCTACTTGATTGTGTATTGTGTATTGTTCCTACATGAGACCTCACTAAACACCACAAAGGCAGGTCAAGGCTGGCACAAATGTTCCCTGACCTCAGGGAACTAATGGCTGCAGAAAGGTTGGCTGCTGGGAATCAAACCCTTCATTTTAGACCTGCGAGGCCGGAGAAAGGAAGGAAGTAAAGACGGAGCTCATCACTTGACCTCTACGTGCCTGACTATCCCCTGGGAAAAGAAGAAGGCAGAGGACAGAGCATCTTGATAGCCTCCTACAGCCATCTGCAGTGTTGCTGAGGACAATGAGCAATCAGCAGTAAGTGTCTGTGATTAGGGAGAGTCTAAGAGCAGGTCTGGTCTCCAGTGAAGCTTCTAAACCCCTACAAAAACAGCCTCTGGTGGCCGGTTAGAGCCATGTCTATAGTGAGCTGGGAAATCTACAATAAAAACTTTGCCTCTTTTCTATCATAAAAAACCCAGAAGACAGGGTGGTACATCTGAAAATGCTGGGTGTGCATTTTAACTTCCAAATCAGACCATTTAAACAAGTAGGCTATGTAAAACTTCTTTCTCAAGAGATATGCCTTTACACAATGAAATGGCTGTAATAAAGAAAGAAAAAAAGAGATTCAATCTTTCAAGTTCTATTTTACCAATTTGTTCGCACTTCACCATTCTGCAGGTTTTGATTAAGGTGAATTGCCAATGTTCAGTTTCAATGTAGGAAAATAAGTGTGTTTATACCAAGGAGCAGAAACTAAGAGCAGAGGTCAGGGTGTGTAAAACAATCTGTTAAGGCTTTGCTTCTCTGCTGCTTTCAGTCTCTTAAACTTGACTTTGAGAGTTCCGTCTTTTTTCATGACAATTACCTTATTTTTTTTATCTTTCTGCTGCAGATTAAGATTTACCTGACTTAGCATTAAATGATGCTGCCACATCTCGTCAATCTACGATCAAAAACATTTTATTACTTGGTTGGCTATGTTAGTGGGAGGGTGTATCGCTGATAGGAAGTTTTTGACAGGAGTTCTTGAGCCAATCCCAGCGCTCTTGGACCCGGAACCAGTCACCGATCCACCTCAGTGATCATTAAAACCTTTCCTTTGAAATTCATGAAATGATATTCATTCAAGGTTAGCTGCGTTTTAAAGGTTCACGACAAGAGTAGATGAGATCTACAGGTTTGGATGGAGCTCTCCTGTACCGTATTTATTTAACACAGATCATTTCCACAACATATGCATATCTACCTTTAAGTAAATAAATGATTTAAAGATTGTGCTAAAAAAAAAAAAAATAACAACCAAAAAAACCAAAACATTTTTAGTGAAAAGTAACATGTAACTATCAGCGAAACGAAAATGCTGCATGTGTTGGAAGGCCCACCACTGATGAAATATAAAAAAAGATCCGCACCGCCTCGTCTGGGTGGTAACGAGGTCTGCGTCTCCTAAAACAAAATCTGACAGCAACATTGTTGCACTAAAAACCGCTTTAGTGTTGAAAGCAGTTGTGGCAAATGTGTCAGTTACCATATGGCAACAGCCGCCGGCACAAAGGCGCTCCCCGGTTTGATGGTGAAACAGAGGAAGCCATTGATGCTGCTGTCAATGTGATATGCTGCGTATGCTCCTCATCCTGCTGCAACGCTACGGGATTAAGCCTCTAAAACACACACACACACACAAATATATGTGCAAGTGTACCACCTTATGATCTCGGGGTTCCCGCTAATCACGTTGCTTCCATGAGTCCCCCTCTCTTCATTAAAACTCAGACAAGAAAAGGGGGTGCAGACAGGAGCAGGATGGCAAAGAAAGGCTGCCGAGACTGTGGTCCTGCAGCCCGTCTGGTTGGGACTGTGGGAGCGTGTTTGACGGTGTGTGTTTTTGGAGAAAGGCGGGGTGTGTATGAGAACTGACTTTCCTATTAGGCAACTTGATTGAGAGAAACCCACCCACTTCTGCTGCAGGCGCGAGGACAGCAGCAGCAGTCGAGCTCCAAGGGACCCGCCATTACCACCGCAGCAATTCGCTGTCTGGGAGGCACAAAGGGGAGGTCAGAGGTCAAATAAGTGCAGTTAGATAGAGGTGCTTTCTCATGGTAATGCCTCACCAACAACTCTGCATCATTCCAAAGCTGTTAGACAAAAATGCCATTGAGCATGATGCACATGACACCATGCAGGAGTTTGTGAAGCTACAAGTAATGTTACACCAAGTTAAATACGAAGTCACTGCTAAAAAAGATCTGCTACTTTACTCTGATAAAGAGACAAAATGTTGCTCTGTTTACTTTAGGGGAGAATCCCTCAGATTACTGACTTTAGCGTAACCATTCTGGTCAGAAATAACGGGTAGATTAGATGAATTAGTCTGCCGACCTGCTGCCGCACGTCTTAGGTAACGTTCTGAATTACAGTGAAAACATCTAGACGGTGGACGAGTAGAAAGGGCGATGGATAAGAAGATGAAAATCCATTTAAACATCAACAGTAAACTTTAAAAATCAGCTGGAACGAAGAAAAGGAACCAGTGGATTGAAGCCAAGTCTATAATCATGCCTTTTTTCTGCCAGTTAAGCTGCTGCGTTCTGAGTTTTCCTCTTCATCAGCACCAGCACACTATACTTGTAACCCATTGTGAATCATAGTTGGATTAAAAACATGACTGTGGTAAAAGAAAAATAAACTACAGGGCCTAAAATGAGACCCCTTGTCTTTTGTGTCGTTGTAAAGATAACTACACACCTGACCCTGCACATTACCTGCACTTGAGGTTGCTCCATAAAATCACCAACTCACACATATTTTCAGACATATAAATACTAACAGTGGGAACAATTATAACAACAATAATAATAGGCAGACAGAAGTGGGCTGTTCACAACTGAATTGAACTGAACTGAAGTCTGCAGCAGACCCTGCAGCCCTGAAGAAACAGTAGATGTCTGGCTGGATGGACAAAGTGGACGTTTCATAAGAATAACAAACAACCAGTCTGAAATCGTAAAATGTCTTCATTCTTATCCAGCTGTGTTGTTGTAGAAAAAACATAGTTTAATTTAAATGACCTTTTTAAATAGTTTGTCAACAAAGCAAAATGCTTTTCACAAATGTTTGTTGATGCTGTTGTTCTTCCTCTGCCATACTATTATAATAGAATAAAGTTGTTGTTTTAATTTTCCAATAAACTCTGAATTCAAATTCATGATGTGGCTGATTCAGCGGATGAAGGAGTCATCTGTCACGTTGGTCACTTGAGCCTAATCACATTTACACCGCGAGGTAATCCAATAACAACCACAAACACGCATCCGTTATGCTAAAGGGCTCTTCAACAGCGCGACCTGCTTCCAGTCAGCCAGTTAAGACTCACTAGAGGAGTCGCGCCTTTTTAATTATTCAGTTTTTCACGTCTCTTTGTGTGTGCGCGCGCCCTCCTCCCTTCAGCAGGGTTGTCGTGGGTTTGGCTGCAAAACAAGGACACTGACTGACAAACTCGCGGGTTTTATTTCATTTCTTGCTTATTATTTGTTCTCGGGGGAAAATGTCTCTTGTTTGTGGGTTCTAAGGTTCAGTCTGTCACAAGCTGTAAATGATTTCCTTAATATGAACTGTTTTGTTAGAGACACGTTAAAGAACACTTTCTGATTTAATGAATCTATTTCTGCAGGTTAAAACTGAAATAGCCGCTCATGAATTTCGATCCGATAATAAAGCAAATGTGCTTCTTGTTTTTGGTTTCTTAAAGAAGTTTTACCTCTCATCCTTTAACTAATGGAGGCGAATTATATTAATAATAATATTAATATTAATAATAATATTAGTAATGATAATAATAAAATATTACGGCAACACTCCCTATTATTATTATTATTATTATTATTATTATTATTAATGATAACATCAATAATAAAACATGTGTCTCTTAAAGACATACTCTGGACCTATTTTTTATTTATTGTCTTGCATGTTGGATCATTTTGGTCTGTATAGATTCATTTTACCTGAATCTTAAGTCTGTCTCGTAATAGTATAGTAAGTGGGAAATATATGAGAAAATACTGCATATTTTCTTTTCTGTTGTTATAGAAACACATGCATAATTAAGGATTAAATCACTGTAATCACATACAGTGATTTAATCCAGTAGAAGCAGTTACATGCCAGCAGCGTCCAACATTACCAGAAACAAAAGAGGTGAAGTATGCATTCTCACTGTGCTGCATGATGTAGGTGGTTGAAATGATCAAAGGAGTCTAATAAAATCATCATATCCGCAACCAGAAAAGCGGCCTCATGTGTGGTTGTGCCCGCAGAGGAGCGCTTCTCTCTGGGCCTTTTCTTTCTCCCTCCAGGCCTCTTATTCTCTGTGTGCGCGTCTCTGTGTCTCTTGCCTTGTCTGTTGAAGGGTGTCTAATCAGGAAAGACAAGCGGCCGACGGAATGACGATGCTTAATTGGCATGGAGTCGTGGGAACGCGTAAACAAACAGCTGCCATTTTCATTTTGCTCGTTTCCCCCTCGTCCCTCTTCCTGGTGAATAAAGCCGCCGCGGAGGAGAAGTACAACAGCAACCTGGCAGCTGCAGGGAGGCTGAAGGAACGAAAAAGAGAACAGGAGGAGGAGGATTAGTCTCACTTAAATCCTGCCTACATCTCCTCTAACAGGAGGAAAAAGAAAAAACCTGCAGATATGGCCTACATACCTTCTGAAAAACAGAAAAAACTCTTCTTCACATAAAGGAGAACATATTCTCATGATAAGCTCTGCATGTGATTATCCCTCCTTATACAAGCATGAATGTGCTCTATGAGGAGAAAAAAATCACTAATGATCACAAGAACCCTGCAGGACACATACTGTGAACATGCAGCCTATTGATCTGAAAGTTTCGCCCTATATAGCACATAGAGTTTCATGTGTTTTGGATGCCAAATTAAAGTCTTCTTTTTTTCTACTTGTAAAACTGTCTGAATAAATATTTTATGTTTAACAATGAATATATATTCAATATGGTAGTCATAACGCTTTTCTCAGTGGAAAAACAAAAAAAAAAACCATCATAACTTTGTGTGTTAAAGCTTATTTACCCAGTGTTTAATCAGAAAAAAATACTTAAAAATGTAACATCTCATAAATAAGCACATTAGATGAGCTGTTTTAGTATTTGAAAAATACGTTTCCATCTGTGATTTAATCAGCGTTTCTTGTTGCGTAGAGAACACTTCCAGTAGGAGAGAGGCATTTGTGCAGCAAACTGAAGTGAAGTGTGAATGATTACACTTCAGCTAATGATATAATATGTAACCAGGGCAACGGCGTTCTCTTCGGTAAATATTATATAGTAGGGACATGTTGGGAAGAAGAAACTTCTAAAAATATCACTCTGTGAGCAGACCCACTGACAGTCACTTTTAGGTGCAAACAGGTCTGTGCTATCTTACAGCAGTGGCTTTGTTAGAAGAAGAATAAACTCTTGACCTCTTAGCAGATTTAAATTACTCCTCTTAGTCAAACCATCAACGTGCTTTATTCTTCTGAGTTAAAGATTGCTAATATGTTTTGTTCACTGAAATGTAGGCAAACTGCGTCATGCCCTCTCCCGTTCATTGTTCCTCTTTAATTACTGTGAATATTTCTAGTATTTTTCAAACTCAAACTGACTTTTGTTTCTGTGTTTTGATGGACACCTCAGGTACTTCAATAAACTTAAAGAGAGCTCTAAATAAAGCAATATGTGCATTTATGAGTTATAATGACACATAAAGAGTGTTTCAAAAGCCTTTTTATGTCTTCTTCTTGCCACTTTAGCAATAGCACCAGTTTGAAACTCTAATTTAACACAGAAGCAGTTAGTCAATCTCCACATTAGCTTCTGTTCTTCTTGATGACACTCTTATTAGCATTTCATTTTCAGCATTTTAATCCTTGCCTATGCTCTATCAGAAGTCTATATAGTGCTGAGCAGACATTAAGATTAAGCCTTGATTAAAAATGAGAATTAATTAATTCCTTTGAAGTCACACACATTTGCTGATTGGCTGTTGTAGCGAAGCAAAATATAATCCTGAAAGCAGTAGATCATCTCCGTATGTGGGAACTTACTGGATTCTTTAAAAATAAAGGGGTGAGCAGCAGACTGTATTTACAGACACAATCATTGCAGAGGAAAGACATAAAAAGCTTTTTTCTTTATAAAGTGTGGTAATAGATTAATTTTCTGAGAGTATGCCTATCTTTGATAGAGTCAACGAATCAGCCTCCTAAAGCAAAACAAAAAGGAGCTCATGCATAACATGAAGGAGGTCAAAAATCATCATGATAATTTACAAACTTCTCTCCTTGTAGTATTTCGCACCTTCAGCACCCCTTAACACTTGATACTTGTATCTGAATCTTTATCTAGTCACGGACAGATTGGTCTTGTTTCTGTTTTTATGTGTTTCCTCTGCTTTACTTGCAAACACTTGTCAACATTTACAGACTATATTTCAGATAAAATCAGAGCAGCAGCTGATCCAGTAACAAAGTGGCTTCCATGAGGATGTTTGGTCGACACATTCTTTCAGAGGTTTGTGAATCTCAAACAAAAACTATTCATTTGTGCTCTAAGATATGGCACTAATTGATATTTATTGTATTATAAGTTTTGTACACTACAGTATTAAAAGATTTACACTTGAGAACATTTTATCACATAATCCTGAAAGGTAAAAAAGGAGGTTGGTGATGTAGTTTCACAGTAAAAGTCTTGACATCAACTCCAGCAACAATTTACGGTTATTTTTGTAAAGAAGTCTACACATGTCATTGTCTTATAGTAAAAAAAAGAATGTCATAAAGATAAGGATAAGATTCAACTTCAAATTCTACTTTATAATACAAATAACAGATTTTGCCACATTTGTAAAGTACACAAACACACATCAGAAATTTACTAAAAGCTGTGTTTAGAAAAAAAACAACTTTATTATTTGAAGCCCTCAGCTTGAACAGAGAGATTTTCATCCCTTGCCTAAATCACACCATACTTCAAGACTGTCATATTGTTTTAAAGGTGCAGTCCACTGATCACATCTGCAGAACCTTGAAATGGTCTTGAAATGGAGACCAACCAACAAGGACTCCTTCTGGTTCAAGACAATGACAGGTTGGATGAACAGGGGGGTGACGAGCAGTGCTCCTCTCAGCTGGAGAGGATTTAAGGGTTTGAGGCACCTTTGATATGTTTCTTTGAATGAAGTGGAGCCTTTTTCCTTTTTTGTTTCACAGAGTGGCATAATTGAGTAAGGCAGCGGCGAGAGGACACCTCTGCACAGCCACAAAGTACATCATTTGCAGAGCAGTGCTGTATTTTCTGTATACTGGAAGACGTGGTGCCATTAGGGTGCAACAGGAGAATAAAAGCAATACCGCCACAATTGGACCATTGAAGCATATCAATCACATTCACTTTGCATTTGCCACTTCCTTCAAGACTTTTCTTTCTTTGATTTCTTTTAGGCTCTGCGGCAATCCTCGCATGCTAATAATAGACTTGTCCATCAACTGTCCCCTCCCTTGGAGTTAATTGGCGCTGCGCAAAAGGAGGCAGTGTTGTTCTGAAGTTGGGCCTTCATTAGATCAGTAGATGCTGACCGTCTCCAGCTCACATACATCCCTCTGATCTGCACACTCCCCATTTCTTTTTCACTGCCCCACCTGCTCTCACAGCAGCCCACCACCACCCACCCTGCAGGGCTGACCCTCCCTTTTCTCGTCCCATGGTGTCTTCTGAGAAGGTTTTGAGAAGGTCGGCCCGCCTCTCTTTAAATCTTCATCTTAGCTGCAGCTGTAATCTCACTTTGACCAGATAGCTCTCTTACACAGCCTTGGAGGAGCTGAGAGTAACTCTTAACTCTGAAGCTCGCGTTAACCCCCTACTGCCTATAAGCTAGTTAAGTTCTTTATGGTAAAATACACCTGTCAAACACGGTGATAGATGGGTCATGATTGTGGCGTGTTAGGTGAACCAATCTACAGCTAAATCTTGGCTGAACTTGGATCAGACAACAGAACAATGACCCCCAAACACGCTGACAAATCTACTGCAGAATGGTTAAAGAGGAAACGGTCATGGTGTTGCACTGGCTCCATCAAAGTCCAGACACCAACCCGGCGGGAATACATGCACAGTTTTAGAAAGAATGTGACCCTGAACAAAAAAAATAGAACAAGTAATGTGAAATGTCAGTTTTACACAATGTTCCCATATGGACAGTGCTGCCTGTGTTATGTTCTTGTGAGACAAACAGCTGCAAGTATTTTTTTAAAAGGAACCTCTAACAATTTTATCTTTTAAAACATATTGAATGAGTTTTAAATATAGTAAAAATAACATGCAGATAGCATGATAAACATGATGTTCAAAAAGTCCTTAAAGAAGTTGAGTGAATAAAAAAAAAGTAAAGATAAACACTCAAATGCCTAAAAAGTGAGAAAAGGGCATGTTTGTGTGGGTAGTGAGCCAAGTGAAGCCTCCTCCTTTCTCGAGTAGTTGCATGACCATGACCATGATCATCCTGCTGCCAAGAGGTTTGTGGCGTCTGTGTGTGTTTGTGTTCGCTCATGTGAGTCTTTGGTCCATTAAAAAATGACGTGTACTGCACATGCATGCCGGCAAGGATGTTTCTTCTTTCTGTATTCTCATATCTGCGTAAGATTTTGATTTGATCTATGAAATCGCTCTATCCTGGACGGTTTAGATTATGACAGTTTTGCCAATTATTTGATGGCCATTAATGTCGATTCATTTGCTGCTGGAAGAAGTCAGACATACTTTTTTTTTAAGTATTGTTTTCAAGATTCACCCCAATCAGGTGATTTTATTTAGCTTTTTGCAACTTCATATACATTTTTTAAAGATCTTGATCCAAATCCCAAAGTATCATGACAATCTAACAGGGTGATGAGTCTCTAACCTCACAAAAATAGAGGATATCTCCATGTCCGTTACTAATATGCCTAAACATGCACATATGTAATGTGCAGAGTTGGATAGGTACATTAGGCTCCAGAATCCTGTCAGCATCCACTCTGGGACAGAAATGTGTGCACATTCGTTTGTAATTTGATGCACAATAATATCTTTAATAAATATTTTAATAATCATCCACATAAAAACAGATGTAGAGGTTCGTTCCTTAAATACTGCACTTCCGAAGCTTTCAAAAACGAACCATGGCTTGCACACATGCACAAGTGCATGCATATTTAAATTTGTGTGAGGAGTAAATGCATCCTTTTGGGGTCGTGTATCTGTGTATACATGGCACAGAGTTTAGAACACAAAACGCCGCCTCATGCCCGCTATGCCCACCCTCCTCTTCCCTGGCAGTTTTCCCAAGATGCCCCCAGCCCCCAGCTTCCTGCCTCTAATGGCCATCTCTGTGTGCCATCTCGGGAAGCCTGACATCCCCTTCAGAGGCAAAGGGCCCGGCATTAATGGTAGCCATTGACGGGCAAAGAAAGCCTCCATTGTGGAGCCCGGGGCAGGCGTGGGCACCCGTTTGCTCAAACACAGCTTCCTCTTTGCACACACTGGGCCTGATGCTCAGAACTGAGTGCCAACAGCGGAGATCGAAAGACAGAAGTGGCAAAGTGCCCCCTTACTGGGGAAATAGCAGAGAGGGATGAGTGGAGCTGGGCGAGAAAGGGAGGGAGGAGGAGAGCTGGTGAGAACTAGAAAGGGAGGGTAAAAACGACACAGGGTAAGTTGGCAAAGAAGGGGAGAGCAAAGAGGAAGGAATAACTGGGGATAGGCTCCAGTAAAAAGAAAGGCCAAGAAAGAGCATAAGAGATTAACCCATAAGACAAATTCAATTGGAGCACAGGAAGAACGAATTGAAAAAAGAGAGACACCAAGGAAATGGGGTACAAACCTCGCAACAGAACACAGAAACAGAGAAAGAAAACCTGTAGAAAAGGGAAACTTGAGCAGCAAAAACAAAGAAGCGGAGGCTGGAATTGCCTTTATGAATGAAGCTGGGTGGCCCTCAGGGTAAAAGAAAAAACAAAAAAAAACGCAGCAGGGTTTCGGAGGTCTCCTTCTGCCACTGTACTGCCTGTCAGCTTCTCCCCAGCTTGCTCCCCTTTTCTGTGATTTATAATACCCGAATTGTTCTCCTTCAGCCGAGTTGTGAATGGAATAAAACGAGAGATGCTGCCAGCATGCCAAACAGTGGTTATTGATAACCAAACAGATGTGTCTACTTTGGAAGTAACATGTGATGTCAGATCGGGGGTAGCAGTTTTGCCTGTACACTGGTAGCCAGGTGCTCAATGTGAATGTGTGTTGCTTTAAACTCACTTCAAATAACAAAAGTTGTGTACTAGTGCAATGCTCTTCCTCACTTTGTTGGCTGTAAAAAGCCACCAGCACAAGTCATAACATGTCTTTCAGAGTTCTTTTAATTACACCTCAGGTTTGAATACAGACCTTGAGACTCGGGGGGTTCAAGTCTGAGCTTGTTTGACCCAACATCGCCACCTAACGGTTTGATACTCCTGGCATTGCCACCTCTTGTCTCCCTGCTGTGCAGCACACAGCCTCCTGTATTGTTCAGGCTGCTAATTCATCCCAACAGCTCCTGCTGCTAATTTCCAACCACTGGCGGTGTGCCATTGCCGGAAGTTGCTGCGTGCATCGGCTGTATCCATGCGCCACCGTGGGAGAGCAGCAAGAAAGTAGAGCCATATTTGTCCCAG
>CM026211.1:537741-632741 GCA_014839995.1 Xenentodon cancila | reverse complement strand
GTCCTGTCAGCGTGTCAGATTGACAGTGATATTAGTCTTGGCCCATTATATCCTCTACAAGGCTGTCAGCAGGCTGAGGGCTCCCATAGGAGACCTGGACATCCTGAGGGAGCCTATTAATCTATTATGTTCACCTCCATAACAGCGTTAAGCACAACAATCGCATACAAGCTGGAGGCTGAGCCGCAGGAGGCTACAGCTGCACAAGACACGCCAGTGCAGCCTGAGGGGCCGATCAGCTCTATTCCCACGTGCCTTGATCACTGATCGCATACGGAGAAGTTTAGTCACAAGGCCAAGAGTATAAAATTGAATCAATTATGTATGGTGGCCTATTTAAGGAAATTGAGAAATACATGGTAATGGGATCAATAAAGATTGTGGCCAGGATTTACAAATACAGGGAATTGTGTGAATTGTGGTTTGGGTGAGTCCAAAATATCCTAAACCAGTATTCAAAACAGTTTGATTAAACAAAATGAACAACTGATAAAAGATTAAACGACTTTAATCAGTAGATATTGTGGACTAGCTCACAGAAGGAAACATTTCAAGGCACATCAGTTGAAACACCAACTTTGAACATTTTTCCAAATAATTACAGCTTTGGCACAAGTTAGACAACCACAGAAAACTTTTACTTCTTTCTTTTATTTTCTTAAAAATACAGCAGGTATGATGCCAAACGCACATCTCCAGAAGGCATATTGTACAAGTGAATAATTACCATAATCATGATTATTTTTCTTTGCATTTTAATTAGCCCTATGAAGCTCAATTAAGCTCTTCAGTACGAGTGCCTATTCAGTAAACAGCTGTCCACCTGTCTTTTGGTTCTTGGGAAAAGGCTGCAGCGCCTGTTCACGCCGCGGCACCGTCACCAAACTGGAGGGAGGGCAGACGAGGCCCATGCAGCCTCCAAGGGGGGCATCTGCATAAAGGGTGATTAACTCTCCACAACAGCAAGCAGGGCATCGAGGTATTCAAATAGCTCCATGATCAGAATTTACTCTTAGCAAAAAATATGGATTTCAAAAACAAAGAAATAAAAAGTAAATGATAATGAACTTATAATGCCTGCATGTTTTAAATCATTTAAAACTTTTTTTTTCTAAACTAACATATTTTATATTATAAAAAAACACAACAAAAAGGCACATCGTCTTCTTTCCAAACGTTCAGATTGAATCAATAAACATGATATCGCGTGTGAACTCCTTCTCAGGGATTTGATCGCTGCGTGTTTCCTCCATATCATTTCTTGTTTCTTTCCTCTTTCCTCCATATCATTTCTTGTTTCTTTCCTCTTTCCTCCATATCATTTCTTGTTTCTTTCCTGTTTCCTCCATATCATTTCTTGTTTCCTCCATATCATTTCTTGTTTCTTTCCTCTTTCCTCCATATCATTTCTTGTTTCTTTCCTGTTTCCTCCATATCATTTCTTGTTTCTTTCCTCTTTCCTCCATATCATTTCTTGTTTCTTTCCTGTTTCCTTCATATCATTTCCTGTTTCCTCCATATCATTTCTTGTTTATTTCCTGTTTCCTCCATATCATTTCTTGTTTATTTCCTGTTTCCTCCATAACATTTCTTGTTTCCTCCATATCATTTCTTGTTTCTTTCCTGTTTCCTCCATATCATTTCTTGTTTCTTTCCTGTTTCCTCCATATCATTTCCTGTTTCCTCCATATCATTTCTTGTTTATTTCCTGTTTCCTACATAGCATTTCTTGTTTCCTCCATATCATTTCTTGTTTCTTTCCTGTTTCCTCCATATCATTTCCTGTTTCCTCCATATCATTTCTTGTTTATTTCCTGTTTCCTCCATATCATTTCTTGTTTATTTCCTGTTTACTCCATATCATTTTTTGTTTATTTCCTGTTTCCTCCATATCATTTCTTGTTTCCTCCATATCATTTCTTGTTTCCTCCATATCATTTCTTGTTTCTTTCCTGTTTCCTCCATATCATTTCTTGTTTCTTTCCTGTTTCCTCCATATCATTTCCTGTTTCCTCCATATCAATTTTTGTTTATTTCCTGTTTCCTCCATATCATCTACTGTTTCCTCCATATCATTTCTTGTTTCTTTCCTGTTTCCTCTATATCATTTCTTGTTTACTCCATATCATTTCCTGTTTCCTCCATATCATTTCTTGTTAATTTCCTGTTTCCTCCATATCATTTCTTGTTTCTTTCCTGTTTCCTCCATATCATTTCCTGTTTCCTCCATATCATTTCTTGTTTCTTTCCTGTTTCCTCCATATCATTTCTTGTTTTTTTCCTGTTTCCTCCATATCATTTCTTGTTTCTTTCCTGTTTCCTCCATATCATTTCCTGTTTCCTCCATATCATTTTTTGTTTATTTCCTGTTTCCTTCATATCATTTCCTGTTTCCTCCATATCATTTCTTGTTTATTTCCTGTTTCCTCCATATCATTTCTTGTTTATTTCCTGTTTCCTCCATAACATTTCTTGTTTCCTCCATATCATTTCTTGTTTCTTTCCTGTTTCCTCCATATCATTTCTTGTTTCTTTCCTGTTTCCTCCATATCATTTCCTGTTTCCTCCATATCATTTCTTGTTTATTTCCTGTTTCCTACATAGCATTTCTTGTTTCCTCCATATCATTTCTTGTTTCTTTCCTGTTTCCTCCATATCATTTCTTGTTTCCTCCATATCATTTCTTGTTTCTTTCCTCTTTCCTCCATATCATTTCTTGTTTCTTTCCTGTTTCCTCCATATCATTTCTTGTTTCTTTCCTCTTTCCTCCATATCATTTCTTGTTTCTTTCCTGTTTCCTTCATATCATTTCCTGTTTCCTCCATATCATTTCTTGTTTATTTCCTGTTTCCTCCATATCATTTCTTGTTTATTTCCTGTTTCCTCCATAACATTTCTTGTTTCCTCCATATCATTTCTTGTTTCTTTCCTGTTTCCTCCATATCATTTCTTGTTTCTTTCCTGTTTCCTCCATATCATTTCCTGTTTCCTCCATATCATTTCTTGTTTATTTCCTGTTTCCTACATAGCATTTCTTGTTTCCTCCATATCATTTCTTGTTTCTTTCCTGTTTCCTCCATATCATTTCTTGTTTTTTTCCTGTTTCCTCCATATCATTTCTTGTTTCTTTCCTGTTTCCTCCATATCATTTCCTGTTTCCTCCATATCATTTTTTGTTTATTTCCTGTTTCCTCCATATCATTTCTTGTTTCCTCCATATCATTTCTTGTTTCTTTCCTGTTTCCTCCATATCATTTCTTGTTTATTTCCTTTTTCCTCCATATCATTTCCTGTTTCTTTCCTGTTTCCTCCATATCATTTTTTGTTTATTTCCTGTTTCCTCCATATCATTTCTTGTTTCCTCCATATTATTTCTTGTTTCTTTCCTGTTTCCTCCATATCATTTCTTGTTTCTTTCCTGTTTCCTCCACATCATTTCCTGTTTCTTTCCTGTTTCCTCTATATCATTTCCTGTTTCCTCCATATCATTTCTTGTTTATTTCCTGTTTCCTCCATATCATTTCCTGTTTCTTTCCTGTTTCCTCCATATCATTTCTTGTTTCCTCCATATCATTTCTTGTCTCTTTCCTGTTTGCTCCATATCATTTCTTGTTTCCTCCATATTTTTTCTTGTTTCCTCCATATCATTTCTTGTTTCCTCCATATCATTTCTTGTTTCCTCTATATCATTTCCTGTTTCCTCCATATCATTTTTGTTTCCTCCATATCATTTCTTGTTTATTTCCTGTTTCTTCCATATCATTTCTTGTTTCCTCCATATCATTTCCTGTTTCCTCCATATCATTTCTTGTTTCTTTCCTGTTTCCTCCATATCATTTCTTGTTTCCTCCATATCATTTCCTGTTTCCTCTATATCATTTTTTGTTTCTTTCCTGTTTCCTCCATATCATTTCTTGTTTCTTCCATATCATTTCCTGTTTCCTCCATATAATTTCTTGTTTCTTTCCTGTTTCCTCCATATCATTTTTCTTTTCCTCCATATCATTTCTTGTCTCTTTCCTGTTTCCTCCATATCATTTCCTGTTTCCTCCAAATCGTTTCTTGTTTCTGTCCTGTTTCCTCCATATCATTTCTTGTTTCCTCCATATCATTTCTTGTTTCCTCCGTATCATTTCTTGTTTCCTCCATATCATTTCCTGTTTCCTCCATATCATTTCCTGTTTCCTCCGTATCATTTCTTGTTTCCTCCATATCATTTCCTGTTTCTTCCATATCATTTCTTGTCTCTTTCCTGTTTCCTCCATATCATTTCCTGTTTCCTCCAAATCGTTTCTTGTTTCTTTCCTGTTTCCTCCATATCATTTCTTGTTTCCTCCATATCATTTCCTGTTTCCTCCGTATCATTTCTTGTTTCCTCCATATCATTTCCTGTTTCCTCCATATCATTTCCTGTTTCCTCCGTATCATTTCCTGTGTCCTCCATATCATTTCCTGTTTCCTCCGTATCATTTCTTGTTTCCTCCATATCATTTCCTGTTTCCTCCATATCATTTCTTGTTTCTTTTCTGTATTATTTTTAATAATATTTCTTAAAGCACCAACTTGGATCCTTGAGCTTTGTGATGCCAACTGCTTAATGTCGTAATGTTTTGTCCCACTATCACATTAGTACATTTTTTTATTTCCTTATTAACCATCAAAAATTGAAAAATATAAATTGTTTTGCCGAGCTCTCATATAGGTAGGACTACATGTTTTCAATGTTACCAGCAAACCTGTCATGGATGAACTTAATTCAAGTGACAAGTCATCAAACCTGAACTATATGTAATATGTGAGAGGCTGAAGTGGGAATGCTACCTGTCCGACAGAAAAACATCATGGAATCAGTCTTTCCTCCCTTCTGTCCTCTTAATGGTCGCTATCGAGGAAATTCCAGACCATTAATCGCTGTCACTTTAACTTCTGGTATGCCCCCATGTGGTCAGAAGTACTGCTTCCTACAGTGACTTTAAGGCTCGATATTTGGGGTTGGACTCTTTGCTGTGTCGTCCCCGTTACGTAACCTTAAATGTAACCGTGCCATCTAAGCTCCTCCACCCTCTTCTAATCCAAACCTTGGCTTTTCTATCAGTCTACCCAAGTTTATGTTGTTCTTATCTAGTGTTCATTATATCACATCAGTTTACTACAGGAGTGGTACATCTCATTTCCCTAGAATAAGCAGCCTTCATGATGTTTTGGGCTGAACTGTATCATGTTGAATATAATAATTTGCCTACTTTTGTCAGAGTTACAGGTAACAGGTATTAATACTTTTGTAGTTTAGCAAAGAGAAGAGATACTAATGTTCTTATAATTTTGTTTGCCATGTCTTTCCGGAATGGGGAAGTTTTGAAGCTTATTGAAATGATCCCACTCATTCTTCTTCCCAGGGTTTTAAATAATGCAAAGTCCACAAAATCATGATGCCAGAATTTGAGACCACTTTAGAAGCATTACTATTTCTTATTTTGTAAACTCAGTTACAGTAAGGAAAGCATCATGGACAGACTTTGAATTGATTGAGCACCTTCAATAATCTGCGCTGTTTAATCCAGAATAATATTGCCCTTGAATGCCAGAAGATAATATTGAGCCTGGCTCCTGCAAACCCCTGTGATCCTGCAAAGGATAAAATGGGAATAGAAAATGGATGGATGCCAGAAGAATGTCCAGTGCATGAGGTTTAGATCATCGGCAGTAGACATTTATGTGTGTGTTAGAAAGCAGAGACTGCCTCTCTTCTGTTACGGTAGCCGGTGTCCCGTGCAAACAAACCATGAAACCGGGACATCCTGGGCCTTGTGGGGCGAGGACAAAACATAAAAGCATTTTTAGGGGATTGCTTTTATTCCTCTGTTTATCTCATTTTATCTGTGGTTATTTTGTTTGTTAATCCTTATTTTATTCAAGCACTGAGTATATTTCTACAAAAATGTATTTTGGTGTATGTGTACAATGAACAAAACAGCACTGTAACCATGAAAACAGAAATCATGAAATCAGTCATATTTCTGGCTGTTATTCATTCCTACAAAGCAAACAAACATCCATTAATCCTTCCATTAACTGCTTAAAGTCCTCCAGGGGACATCCTTGCTAGATGCTCAAACCACCAACTGGCTCCTCAGACTCTACACCGAGTTCCTCGCAGGTGACTGATCTTCTCACCCCATCTCTAAGTGAGAGTCAAGCCATCCTACAGAGCAAACTCATTCAGACAATCTCCTGCTCCATTCTTCCCTCGCTTGTGAACAAGACCCGGAGATACTTGAACTCCTCCACTTGAGACAACGCCTCACTCCCTACCCAGAGGGGATTACACCTTTTTCTCACCGAGAACCATGGTTTGAGAGGCCAAGAAGACCACATCATCTGCAAAAAGCAGGGATTGAATCGTTTGAACACCAAACCAGACCACTTCATTCCCTGACTGCACCTAGAGATTGTGGTGGTGAAGAAAAGACAACTTTACTTTTATTACCATGAGTGGCTTTATAGATTTAGGTAGATAATTCTCAATTTGCTGCATCATAATGCTTAGAAGAAATGCTGTCACATCTCAGTCTCTTACATAAAACAAAAATGTGCAAGTGGAGTTTGTGTTTATCCACATTGAGTGTCATTATTCATTTCTCAGAGTGTTTGTAGGTCACATCTTAGAAGGACGCCACTTTCTTCATCTCTGCCACAACCAAAAGTGACACTGTGTGATTTATGGGTTAGAGACAAACCTCATCTGTGCACGGAGTTAACCCTTTACAGTAACTTTACCCTTATACAATAATTATACATTTAGTCAGCCTAAAAGTATCAGAATTTTCTACATGCCGTTTTGGTGACTTGAGTATTAATCCAGAAAAATAATTAAATTAGTCCACTTTTCATTCACCCCTAGTTACAGTACTTTAGTAACCAATGTTTAATAAAAAAGTGAAGCAAAACCTACTTTTGAACTCTTTATTTTGCTAAAAACAGCCAACTACAACAGTGACTACAACTTTAATCTTTTATCATATAATTATAGGCCAACCCAACGTGTTTTGTCAAAGGTCCAATCATGCAAATAATGTAACATGTACATAGCTAAAATGGTGACATTTCTCTTCTAACTAATCATATTCTTAATACTTTGATATTAAATATTTAAATTGCAGAAAATCCCAAACCTGAAGTGTTAGGAGATAATTTACAAACCATAAACATAAAATGTATGCATGAAGTACATTTTTGAATAAAGACAATAGAAAAAAAAAGTCTAGCCCACTTGAAAATGTAACCTAATAAAAGTCTCTGCTCCCAACTTAAATCAGTTTTACTGAATGCAGTTTCCAGGTTATAGATGTTAGTCTTTGGTTTAAAATCAAATTCTGCAACGTGCCTTCGATTATTGGGACATTTACAAAAGATTATCTGCTGGTAGTTCAATCATTTCCTCTCACAGGCTGCGAAAAGGAGTAACGCAGCTGCAGAGCGCCCTCTAGCGGTTGACGTTGTCAATGTCTTAAGACCTACGTTTTCAAGTTTAGACAATAATAATAATAATAATAATAATAATAACATTTAATGTTCTCACATTTAACAAAACAAATGCCCAAAAATTATGGCTGCTGGCATGAGCACAATAAGGGGCAAACTATATATATATATATATATATATATATATAGTTTGCCCCTTATATATATATATATATATATATATATATATATATATATATATATATATATATATATATATATATATATATATATATATATATATATATATATATATATATATATATATATATATATATATATATATATGGGATCTGAAATACTGGGATTTTTAAACCTTACAGCGAGGGGTTTAAAATTCCATCTTCCCGGAGTTGTGTGTGCACATTTAACCGTTGAGCTTCTCAGACTCTTCTGTCTTCACAGCGGTCAGCTGTTCCTCATGACTTTCCTCTTCCCCGGGTACCTGAGACACAAAATGGAAAGTTTGCAGATAACTGAGATTAACTGGACGTTTATGACCTCGTCTGATCTTAAACAAACATCCATTTTCCTGACTAAATGCAGTCTAATAGTTATTTTTGGAACTGCATTCGACCTTTTAATTCTTATTTTCTCCAGGCTCTTCTCAAGTGCTTTGTATGATGTCAATTTGTCCTTTGTTCTTGTTCTCCTGTTTTCATGTTTACTAAAGAGATTGAAATGAAAAACCAATACAAAACTAAGAATTTGAAGAGCGATGTATTTCTCTTTATTCTCTTACACTATACTTAACATTTCTGAATGAAAAACATTTATGAATGAAAAACACAGAGGTGTTTACTGTAAAAGGAATTCACCGATTTTAAATTGAAGAGAGTGCAAATGGAATAACGTCTGTTGTTACTTAAATATTCATAAACTTAAAGACACAAGTATGACAAACAAAATATGTTGCTCAATCTGCTGGTGGGAATGATGACGTCACCCAACAGGGACCCTCGTCCTCTGTGGTGGTAAATTTGCTCCACCTGTTGGTCAGACTGCGTTACTGTCGCATCTGACTGAGAGCATCAACGTTACTTCACTGAAAACATCATTGTTGGTGCAACATCACCATTTCATGGTCAAACTGAGCCTGAATTTTATTTGAAAAAACACATTATTCCGTAGTAGTTTGCTCAAAATAACAATAGCAAAAGTACTAATCACAGGACAGTCGCGGGACCTCAGCTAAACAGTTAAAGCGTGCTTTACTCATAAATGTGACGTATCATATGAAAACTCACCTCCCAGTAGATGCTGTCCTCAAAGCAGGCGGTGTCACTCGGAGCACCAAACATGGGCAGCTTCAGAATAAAACCTAGAAGAGACAAGGAAACTGTAGTCATACGCCAGTACTTCGGTTCGGATCAGGGTTTAAAGCCTGCAGCGACTGTTTTCTGACTGTATCTCAGCTGTCCTTGTCATGTAAAGGACTTAAGGCAGAACAGTAATGACCACCTCCACGCTATTTTGAACATATTGTCTTGAACCTTCGCCCACATTCACCAAGAAGTTAATAGTTTAGATCACTGTCTTGGGTTAAATGTAGCTTTGGAGGCGTTGCCAGCTTGGAATAGCAGTGGAAATCTTTGTACGTGATTCCAGCATGGGAAATGGTTGCATTTGGCGTAATTGGCACCAAGGAAATAAGGACAGCGTAAAACATGTTAGTTAAGTAGATGTTTGCACATTAATTTGATCAAAATCACGAGGAAAAATTCCTTTAAAAAGAAGTAATGTCCATGAGAATAAGAGCGATCTGTTGAAGTCGCTGGGACAGTGAACCTCTGAGTTAGTCACTAAGTTTGCCTTTACAAACAAATAGAGGAGACCAAAACATTGACGTTTATCCTGAGCTTTCTCTTATTATTCAAGTACAAATTCAAGTCTACATGTCTAAGTTAACGCTGCTTAGTTCAATAAACATTATTTTAATAGTGAAGTGACCACATTAAAGCAAGCTTGTTCAGACGCCACTGAAATCACTTATAAGTATTTTGCTCCAACATTTGTGAATTTTTTGGCATTCAGGAGGTGACGCCTACCAACAATCAGCCCTCCCAGCAGAGCGATTCCCAGAGTGATGGCAAGAGACAGGGCCTGAATCCCTCCTTGTGTGGATGCAAGTCTGTCCTTTGCTACGTCAGGGAAAACATCCTTCAAACTGAAACACACAAAGAAACCATCCCGTCAGCTCACGATGAGGATAGTTTGACTATTTAACACTTGATTTAATATTTGGAAATAGCTGAGGTTACAAAGCCATTTGATATCTTTTACATCTACAGACTGACTACAGTGGCTGATGTGGGTGACAATAATATCGGGGCGCAGGAGTTTATTTTATTCAAATGCCACTGTAGATGTAGTGGAAATGCTGAGAACTTGAGTTATGTCGTATCAAAATGACGTGATTACCCATCTCCATAAACATCTCTGGTTGCCAGAGCAGCAGTGACGGCTCCAACGATGGCTCCCAGGATACCGGGCATGCCGTGCAGGTTGTGAACCCCGCAGGTGTCTTGGATTTTCAGCTTTTGCTCCAGGATGGGCTAATGGAGGGAAAATGTTGCTGATTTATATGGTAATTACTTCCTGATACTGTACTATATTATATCTTCAATAAAAGTGTCACATAGTGGGAAAAAAATCCTAAATAACACATTTTTCCTCTGGAACAATTTCATCTGTTATCAGCTGAAAACACAAAGTGCTGTCTGCAGATTCTGGCTGAAAATCTGCAATTCCACATAGAAACGCCTGACATGTACAGCAGGTTTTATAGTCCATATTCACTGTTGGATATAAAATGTCCTTACAGAGAGGTACTTGAATCCCAGAACAGAGATGATGCCAGCCAAGAAGCCGACAATCATGGAGCCGAAAGGTGTCAGCATCATTTCACCAGCCGTTCCTGCTGCCACTCCTCCAGCCAGGGCAGCATTTTGAATGTGGACCTACGGCAACAGAACACAGGAATACTTTTATTTAGGGTCTTTAAATATGCATCTATCTTATTGCTGTAACCTAGGAAATAAGATTTTTATTAAGGTCTTTTTAACATTTTCTTGACAAAGTCAAGTTGTCAAAATCTGTGGGTTCTTTTTTTAATTATTATTTACACCCTTTTATTGAATTATAAAAGCTAACAGTGTAATGGAACAGATTTATTAATTAATGGAGAATTAATGAAATAGCTAAGGAAGTTGGATATAAAAAGTGAAGAATATTTTGTCATCAGGTGGAGACGGACACTGGTGACAGCAGTACTTTTTTGAAGTCACTGACTCAGCCAGCTGATTCACATCAGCCATCAGCAGTTTAGAAATCATCAAACAGCAACAGACACAGAAGCACAATAAATGACACTGCTGGCAGCAGGAAACGAAGCTGGAACAACATGCAAATAATAATGCAAAGGTCAAGTGGTTTATGGCAGTGTCGGTGTGATGGTGACACATCCAGGAAAACCAGAAATACTAAAGCAGTATAAGTAAAGTAAAATATAAGTAAAAGGACGCAAACAGATAAAAAATATAGACGAGGGAATACAGAGGAATTTACTGGCTACAAACAAAGCTAAAAAACAATCATTTATTAATATTTCCAGATTTGCATGTTTCATTTCTTTTATATACCAATAAATGCTGCCATTTATTTCCTTAGCCTTTTAACTTTTTTTTTTTTTTACTATTACACTTTTTAGGCCACTTTTAGCATTTAAAT
This sequence comes from Xenentodon cancila, assembly GCA_014839995.1. NCBI lineage: Eukaryota > Metazoa > Chordata > Actinopteri > Beloniformes > Belonidae > Xenentodon > Xenentodon cancila. The sequence goes on along the minus strand of CM026211.1, from coordinate 621,491 downwards.
GTCAACAAACTGTCAAAAGTGTCCAGTAATGTCTGTAACTGTTTGATTTTGCACCCTCCAAATCAAATTATATTGAAGACAAGAAAAGCTTTTTACCTGCTTTATTTCTCTCTGTTATATTGACTTATTTGCTCATTTACGTCCACTGTTTTTGGGACCGGTTTGTGTAACTATACATTTAGATGATTTTAGTTTCCTGTTAGAATGATGAGAAAAATGATCTGATCTGCTGAAAGGTGTAGCAGGTGAAACATTTTCAACGTACATAGTTTGAGCTTTTAAACTCTGTTGTCATATTTTCTTTCAACAACGCGGCAGCTGTAGAGACAAGCTGATTCCTTCAGGAGGTCGACTCGTCTTCACTATCAACGGGCTTTCTGGTATGTTGACCTCCTCGGTCAAGTCAATACAACTTCCTCGTAGCTTTGATAAGTGTCAGTGGCGGAACTTCATTCCTTCATCTCATGACCTCTCAGTATCTGAATTAACACTGTTAACAGATGAAGCGTTCTGATTATGTACCTTTAACTGATGCGACCATCATTGCTTTTATCTGCTGTTTAACTGTCATGTGCTTTGAAACCTGATAAACTGACATCCAACCTGAGGTCAAAAGAATCTCTGGTATTTGAAACTATGTCTTGCTCTTGCAGTCACCACACCTTGTTCTGATTGTGAACTAGCAGCTATCACATGAGAACTTATTCAGGTGATTGGTTTTTCTTTTTGAATTAAGTGTAGAAACAATAGCTGCAATCATGAATGATGGGCCTGCACACTGACCATGTCCAGCTTGCCGTCGTGAGCCGTGAGGGCAGACATGGCGTACGTGGACAGGGTGCAGGCAGCCAGGGAGTAGTAGGTGTTCATGGCTGTGCGGTGCTGGTCGTCTCCATGAGCTGTGATGGCAGAGTTGAAGCTTGGCCAGAACATCCACAGGTAGAGGGTACCTATACAGAGGGAAACCCGTAAAGACGTCAGTTCAGAGGTTTCTCAGATAAATAAACTGAGATCTGCAATACAAAAGACAAATGTAACCTGTTTCTCATTAGCCACTACTTAAGAGTTTTTATGCAAGAAAAGAAACAAATCATATCGTAAGAGAAGACCTAACACTTCGTAATCCTACTTTATGTTAAATCTATCAGCCAGCTTTTGTTGAAAGAGCATTGTCCAAACACATGGAAGTAACATTAAGCCAGTAAGAATATATATATATATATATATATATATATATATATATATATATATATATATATATATATATATATATATATATATATATATATATATATATATATATATATATATATATATAAAATTTATTTTTTTTGTTTTAAATCTGCAGCTTTGCATGAAGATTACCAATCATAGCAAACATGTCCGAGTGGTAAACAGAGCAGTTCTTGTGTTTGCTCTTGTCCAAGTTGGGTCGGAACAAGATTCGAGTCACCATCAAACCAAAGTAGGCTCCAAAGGTGTGGATGGTCATGGAGCCTCCAGCATCTCTGGTCTGAAACAAAGTTCATAACTCCATTTGAGATGCTGTAACAAGCAGGGGTGCACGCAAGCCAGTACTCGAGGGCCAGTCCACTGCACGTTTTTAGATGTTTCTCTGCTTCAACACACCTGACTCTAACACTGGTGGTCATCAGCATGTCATCAAGGTCTACACAATTCTGTTGGTGACGCATCCATGTCGATTAAGGTTGTGTTGAAGCAGGGAAACATCTAAAATGTGCAATAGACTGGCCCTCGACGATCGACCTGTGTGCACCCCTTGTAATAAAAGCAGGATGTTGATATTTATAGTATAGAAAAGATTGAACTTACTCCCAGAAGACTCAGCAAAATGAACTCATTGACAGCAAACAGTGTGACCTCGAATATCGCCATGACCAGCAACTGGACGGGGCTGGTTTTACCCAGAACAGCCCCAAATGAGATCAGCACAGAACCGGTACAGAAGTCAGCATTGATCATACTGAAAAAGATAAAGACAAAATAAAGACTTTTAAGAATAGTGTATGCAGGGCATGGCCATCTTATCTTAGTTTATTTTGCCAATAAAAATAATAGATGTGTCCTTGAATTATGCATATGAATAATTTAAGGACACGTGCTCAAAAAACAAGAGAAAAAAAGCACTACATCACGAGTCAAATTATGTATATAAATATAGTTCTTTTTTTCTCTTGTTTTTTGAGTATGCTCAAAAATAAAATACAATAATAATTTTAAAAAAACACACATTAGCAATAATTTATCAGGAAACACTACTAAACCGATTCTATAGAGCAACACCTTTTTGTGACCACATGAGGGCAGCATATCACAGCAAAGTTCGTGAGTCAGTTCTTTTCACAAAGTGCACCTCTAGTGGGAAAAAGTGGTATCACAAGAGGTTCCCACTCATTAACTCAGTATTAGTCAGTGGCTCTTTTGTCGACATGCCAGATCTGTGTGCCTCTGTGTGGTCAGCAGCAATGCCACATAACGTGCTTGATGAACCGACAGACTTGGTATCATCATGTGGCCATTAACAGACTCACAATTCTGGGCATTTTGTTCATGTTGGAAAAAATAACAAATCTGAAGCTGCTGCAAAGGCGTCATAGGTGACTGACAGGCAGTCGAATGTTGAAGCACTGACATGCTGAGACATGAGCCTCAACTAAACGTAACTAAAAACAAACAAATAAAAAAAGATCAATTGGGCAATGCTCTGCATTTCTTTTACAGACGTACTATAACAGAGGCCTTATGGACTTGCAAGTGACGCAAACTTGACAGCATTGTTGGATTTATGTTTAAAAAAAAGCAGTGCCACATTTTGTTTCATAGAAGAACTTATATGTCATGTCTTAATGAAACAGGTTAAGTTCACGTTCAGTTTAAGATAAAATCAAGTGGAACCTACTCTAGACACCATGTCTCCGGGAATTTGAAGCACTTTTTTTAGTATTTTAGTATTCACCTACATATTATGTGCCCTATTTCATTGCCATCAATGGCAAAATGTGTTTGAGCCAACATTTGTCTCTCTGGATTTTATCATTTGCATCAGGATATTGTCTCCTATATGACCCGTGAACGCCTTTGAATCCCCCCAGATGAGCTGAAGAAGTGGCCAGGCAGAGGGAAGTCTGGGCTTCCTTGCTTAGGCCACGTGTGACCTGACCCAGAATGAGAGTTAGAGCACTGATGGATGGATAGACCAGGTTTCTGTGTGAGTTAGGGTCAGTTAAAGCTATTGATGCAGCTATTAAAGAAAGTGGAACAAACAAAAGTAGTATGTGTGTTTTAGTGAGAAAATTCATTAATATACGTTGGCAATATACCTCTCCACCCCAATGTGGATCTTCCCTTCATGCATGCCATGGAAGAAACCCTGCATAAGAGTGGCCCACTGCAGGGAGAAAGCTGCGATGAGGAAGTTGAAGCCCACGCTGCTGAAGCCATAGCGCTGAAGGAAGGTCATGAGGAAGCCGAAACCAATGAAGATCATCACATGCACATCCTGGAAGCCTGCACAAAGAAGAAAATATAGGATACAATGATGAGGATTAAAATTAAACTTTTACTTTGCAGGGGCTGCAACTCATGTTTCATTATATCTATAAAATTATTTTAGCCATGTTGGCTACCAAAAGTTGGTGCCTGCAAACAATAATTTAGACGAGAATTTTAAGAGAGAAAGAATCAATGTCTTTCAAATAAATATTTTCTTTTTAATTAGTTAAATGACAGTAAATACAAAATGCAATTAAAATGAAAAGTTGTAAAACAGTTATAGTAAAAATGTAATATTTGTTTAGTTTCTTGGTGTCTTTAGTTTTTGTCAAAAAAAAGGGCAGGTAGAAATATTAAGATTTGCAAATGTTGTCCATTTATTTATTTGTTCGATTTTATTTTATTTTTTTACCCTTGTTTGCACATATATTAATGGTTGATACCAAGTTGGTAGAACCCAAAAGTTTTATATATGCATTTTAATCTGTAATCAAGGGGGGGGGGGGGGGGGTGTATGTGTGCGTAGGTGTGTGCAAGTGTGTTCCCTTCACCAGCCCTCATGACAGTCTAACTATTTTTTATTGATCCCGGGAGAAAAGAAAAATAGAACAAAAACGAAAAAACAAAGAAAGAAAGAGTAAGAGAGAGGGGGGGGGTGTAAATATTCTGCCAAGGAGGGCTAAAATCACCAGTGTGGAGTGTGAAAAGACTAGAAATAGAAAGAGCAAGAAAGAGGAGACAGTGGTGGTGCAGTCTGGTGTCTGTGTTGTAATGGGTGTTCAAAAGAGTTTATAATGTTTTGTTTAAAGAGTAAAATGTAAAATGTTGTCCATTTAAAACCTCATAGCAGTGGTGGGCCAGCAGTCCTTCAGGTAAGACTCCGGTCTTTTCCATCAACCACAAATACTCTCCTTCACAACCTGCATCAACATTAACATCCGATTACTGTCGGGCCCAATGTCACCTGAAGTCTCTGTTGTTTCAAACAGCCGTTCCTAGAATGTACGGTTTGATTGAGCTCTGATCAGCCAGCACATCAGGTTCACTATTGACTCAACGCTCATGTGGTATGACTCATGCTCAAAAGGCTATTGATGCCTGGAAGTCATATTCCATATAGAAGAGTCGTATACTGAACTCTGTTCACAAGCTCAATAAAAGTCCCTTTTGATCTGGACTCTCCCCACATGCACTATGAGGGGTTATGTTTCTGCCCTTGTAACTCTTATTATTTGCCCCAAACTGCCCTTTCCGCTGGTATTCTGCAGATCCCGGTGCCCCTGATGCATATCAATGCATTGCAAAACAAAAAAAAAGTAAAGTCCTGCTGGACAAACAAAAACCTATAAGAGCTTCAAAAACTTCATGTTGCCATAGAAGCAGTGCACAGTGTATTTATCTTCAGTCAGACTTTCAAAATTTACCCAAGAACCATGTTTTCACAAGAGGGACACTAATTATTCATATTTGATATTTCATTCTGTATTTCACTGGAAGTATGCAAATGCTAACAATGATTCTGCAACATGCAACTGCTTTTAAGAAAACCTATATTTATGTCCTGTGGAACGTGGTAGGTGTAAACAAGCCTGTTATTTATTGTACAGTTTTTCCCAGGAATACAATACATGATACTAGGTTTTGTGTAAACATTGCTCACGCATGAAGGTGAACTTCTGTTTCAACTCCCGTAACTGGAAAGGCCTCACCTGATTCACAAAATTACACCAGCAACACACCGGATGTCTCTCCACCCTCATTTATGTATTTTTATTTTTACACTCAGTAGCTTACCTTTATCATTAGGTCATGCAATGTGTTCTTACTCCACCTTCTCTGTGTCTGCACTTTATGTCACAGCAAATATTGACCCTTTTAACAGAAGTAGAGGTAGACGCTGCACAAAGCTGGACCTCTTTTATCCTCCACATCTGCTGGTGCAGAGGTGTGAAGTACAATGTTGAACTCTGCATGGCTCCATTCAAGTTCAAGAACACAATTTGTTGTGTAGGTTAAAGTACTTGTGATTACATTAAATGCTGTTAATGATTTTTACAGGTCTGTCAGTGACAGAAAACAAAGAGTCTACAGTCAAGCGAATGGCTCGTTTCAACTGGACTTCAGCACTTTGGTACTTTTGAGACTCAGAATGCTGCCGTCAGCGTGCAGGGATGATGCTACGCCGTTGCATCAATAAGCAACATGACACTGATGCTGGGAGGGTTTTTTATTGCACTAAGTCAGGGTAGTTCAAGGTTATTTAAGCACTGTGCAGGAAGATCTTCTGTAAAGAAAATGTGACTTGACTAAGTCACAAGGATTTTGGTTTACGCCACAATGTAGAAGTTTCTCACTTCCTTCATTTGATTCATTCATTGGGCCTCACTCGGCTACATGGGCGGGTTGAGGCAAAGCCGTTTTCTGGTTAGGTTCAGGCAATGAAACTCATGTATGAAAGGATTACGGTTTGGTCCTAGATACATCCTTTGACAGCTGTCTGCCAGCTCTCATTTTGTTAGTTGCAGATTCATTAGCAGATATCACGTGATTTTGTTCTCAACTATACACTGTGATTACTGTTAAACCTAAAGAAAACAATATCCTCAGTGGAGCATTGCTCTGGGAAAATAAGTAAATAATAATTCTCAACAATTTATTCTATGGATGGTCATAATTTAGTCTTCATTGTGAGAAAAATCAAGAAGGAGTGGCAATTCATTTTCTGATACACTATAAGATCATTCAAGAGTAAATCGTAAAGTGCAGATTGTTTTCAGGGCAGATGACTTTGCAGAGTTTCAAAGGAGTAGATGATGCACGTTATACATTCATATGCAGATCATTCTTTTAGTGCTTTCGCTTCTATACTTCTAAAATTGGCTTTAATGAAGAATGCATTTGATATTTTACCAAACAAGGTAGGGACTTTCCTGCCATGGAAGTTCATAAAATTCACATTTGATGTGTTGCACACCATGTTAGGTACTCAAAGTACACTTTTCTGTGACTGGCAAGAGAAGAGCTGCACGAGAGTAATGTGTCTGCAGAAGTGTTAAGTGTTAAGTAAGAAAACGATCTCTGAACACCAACAAGCGGCCCCCCTACATTCTTCAGTCACTAGAGTCAAAACCTTTAAGGCGGAGATGAATTTCTCCAAGAGCATAATGTTGTTGCCACATATGTTTCATACAGAAATGAAACAACATTCTGGCTTTGGAGAAGTGAAATTAGATGGAATCATACGTTCTTACAAAGACTCCAGTGGCCTGGAGACTGAAATCATGGTCACTATTTCAGAAGAACAATATTCAATATTTTCTGACCTATGATTCAAATTGAAAGATTAAAGGTAAAAATAAAAAGTTCAAAAAGCAACTTTTTAAGGGCTCTGTAAATCTGTTTTAACTTTAAATTTTACAGTTCTGCTCTATGTGCACAAATTGTAAAAGTAACATATTTTGTTTCCTTGCAAATGCAATATTGCACATGACTGCTCCCACCATCAGTTCAGTTCAGTTTATAAATCAGGACATTGACAACAGAGTGTGTCTCTGTAGGACAGCAGCGGACTGGAAGACATTTCTATGAAGCTTTCTCACACAGAGAATAAAACGGTCCAATTAGGGAATAGAGAGCTGTTGTAACGCGTCTCAGCAGATTGTTGTACTTTTACTGGGACAAACTAACGGTACCAACTCAGAATCCCTGCAATCCTAAAAAAGGTTTGGACTTCTACCGTAGCTCAAAGAGTTTTGACTCTGTCTTTTAAGTTATATGTTGGGTCATTCTTTAATGAAAGTATTTTGACTGGTACTAATCATAAGATCAGAGCAGTAAACATTTAAACTTTAAAACATCTCTAAAGAACAAAAAAGAATTATGCCTTTAAGATCAGTGACAAAAAAGGCTAAAATCTTTAACATTTTTTTACATAAAAATGATTGAACTCTTGCAATAAATTGTGACTTTTCTACACTTTTATGCAGTTTTTCAGTGTTCCACAAATAATTCTGATCTACAGTGTATTATCCAACTGAATAATAGGAGGTAAATGGGATAACATTGTAGTTGCAACAGGAAAAAAACAAACTAATGTGGACAACTTGTGAACATAGAGCAACTTACAAACCTGCTTCTAGTAACAGGATGGGACATTCTGTTAAAATGAAAGGATAAAGAGCTCTCAGCCCCTGACCCTACAGTAACCTCTGATACCAAACCTGCAACGATCCCTGGGACACTCACTTGGATAGCGGTAGTAGAAGTCATTATCATAATCGGAAGGGTGTTGAGTTTTATTCCGGTGATGCCACTCCCTTGCATCTGTCTCATGGTCGTACTGCACCAGCACACCAAAAAGGATGATGAGGATGATCTCCAGGATGAAGCAGGTGAGCGGAAGCTTCAGCCGCATGTTGGTTGCTGCGTCTGTCATGGTTTCTACTCAGTGAGATGAGGAGAGGAGGCTCAGATAGACTTGTTGGTACAAAATCCAGCACAGAAACGTAGACACACGCTCCCTCTCACCAACAGACGCTGGGGTGTCCTCAGTGCAGAGAGCAGAGGCTGGTGTGAGCAGGAGAGAAGCTCCCAGACAAACCTGTCGGTCTTACATGTGCGTTTTTGTTCTCCTGGGTCACACCTATTAGACAAGACACAGTTTGGCCTGCCCCTTTTCTATCACACTTTTAAGGTAGACTGAGGTGCCTAAATTCACCTTTACCTGTAAAGCAGTGACAAGTAAAGATCTACAGCTTTTGGATAGGAAAAGCTGTGTTTCGCCATTACACATAAATGATGTGCTTAGGGAATGTTAAGGAAAAGTGCACAATTAAATCCAGCATTCACTGTCAGCTTTACATTAAAACAGGGGGTTAGGCTAATGGGCTCTAAATCTGACTCTTCTGGGCCAAAAAGAAACTCACGCACTAGGACCATACTTGTTACTGGATATCAGACGCAATCCCCCATGATTTCATTTATGATTTCATTTTAATGTCTTTTGTTGATCATTTTCAGAAACTACAATCTTCAATCTCTACCAAACTTTACTCTCTGGCGACCCAAACTGAAGCAACAACAGCATGGACCGTTTGGAGAGCTCTTTACTTTGTATAAGGATGAGCGATGAGTGACTAAAAATGGCTGGGAGAAGTTTAGATATTAGGAGCCGACGACTCGTCTACCAGGTTCTGGTGGAGTTCAGCTGAGAGTGATTTAACACGTCTCCTCCAAAGTAAAAGTTTAATTTTAATCCTCCGGCTGAGTTTCGTAACTGATATAAATCACAGCTGTATCTCCGTCCTCCATCGGCAGAGACAGTCGTTTCCTCAGAAAGGTGGAGGAACAGAGAGGAAGATTGTTATGATTGTAAGGAACTTGAGCTATCGCCACTCGAGGCCACCGGCGTCAAAGAAAAGCAATTAACTTAGCAATGACCGGAAAGGTCACTCTGTCTGTCTGTTTGTCCAGTACCTGCCGCCGGCTACCTGCCGCCGGCTACCTGCCGCCGGCTACCTGCCGCCGGCTACCTGCCGCCGGCTACCTGCCGCCGGCTACCTGCCGGTGGTGTAGTCAAGTGTATTTTAGCCCAAAACATGATTAATTTTGTTACCTCACATAAAAAATTCCTCATTATTCCTCATGTTGTCATATTACAATGGCAAACTGGAATCCAATAATACAGTATTAGCATTTTAAAAGGGATGTGATGAAGCAGTTAGAGACCTTGAGTTAGTTTTGTCATAGCGGCGGGTCATTCCAGAAGTCACTCAGCTGATGAACACATGGCAGACACCTGACTTCTTCTGCGAGGCTCGTGCTCGTGTCTCGTGCAGAAATATAAAAGGTTCCTGTCATTATGGCATTCGTGTAGGCGATAGCACACAATTCCTCAGGTGCTTTAAATTCCAGCTGGATGTTGCTAAAACACTCGTCTTTGTACCATGAAATTACTTCTGCGAAATCAGTATTTGTGCAAAAGTATTCGGGTGGTGGAATGAGTGTATTTCTTCCAAGGTATTGGTTCAAATTTGTGGTTAATTTGTAAATTTCTGTTTGTAACAGCTTTTCTGACATTTAAATCAACTCAGCTAAAATCATAACCCGTTATCAGAAATAACACAAGGTTGCATATATTTCAAGATAAACCAAAAGATAAAGGAAACCTTCACATCGCGATTTAGAATCAAAAGACAATAATCCACAACATTTTCACAAGACTATTTATGTCTGGATTAGCCAGACAATTAGCCAGTTAAAAAGTTTGCAAACTTTTTCTGAAGCAATGCTTTTGAAGAAAAGAGTAAATTGGGAACGTTGTTGACATGATCGTCAGTCCAATTCTTCTCCTCCTTGATACAGGCATTTCACTTTGATTTCCAGGAGACCGTACCAACAGAGCCAGCATAAACTGCACTGGCGTGCAACCAAGCAGACACATGGAGCTGTGGCGTCGGCAGGGCCAAGGCGTGACACGCACTGGAGTTGGATTTATGTAAACATTTGGGAATGATGGTCTAGTGGACCCAGGTTCAAGTCCCTGGGCTTCACAATGGTGAATCACTGTGGGCACACAGAGGCAGAATTTCGGTGTGTATCTTGAGTTATATACTGACCAAAAAAATAGAATTCTATTCTTGGCATTCCTACAGGAATCAGTTAGTTTGAGGATGACTTACATTCCTGTAAGTCATCTAATAAAGCTCCTCCCCCACCTCACTGTGATTGTTGGTGGGTGTGGCTGAGCAGTGGGTGTGGCTGAGCAGGCTTGCATCCAACAGCCAATGACTCAACCTACTTACAACAACTTTTCAAGCAGATTTAAAACAAAGTTTACCTGAAGTTCTTCATAGTAAAAATTAAAGAGTAACAAATCCACATCAAAGATGCAAGAATAAAGGATTTAAGATTATGAAGCCATTTGAGACACATTATGCTTTTCGAAACAATGACAATTCAGACAGTGGACCCAAATGTAGGACAGAGACACTGGTAAAACAGTTTATTGTAATACAGCGGCGGTTTGTGTATCCTACCAGGGCTGGCGGACAAACTGCCACTGAAGGAAGGCAGCTAGTCTTTTATGCACTGCAGGGTGATGATTAGATAAGAAGCAGGTGGTTACAGTGGTGGGCCTGGAGGACGCAGGTTCGAGTCCCTGGCTGGCAACAACGGTGGATCACTGTGGCCCCTGAGCAAGGCCCTTAACTCCTAATTTCTCCCCGGGCGCTGGGACAGCAGCCCGCTGCTCCTGGTGGAACTAGTGATGGTTAACAGCAGAGGTCCAGCTTCAGGGTATCGGGAGATACACACTGACAAGAATGGAAATGAAAAAGAAAAAAAAAGATATCCACACAAAAAAGGAGAGAGAGAGCAAAAGGACCAAGCCAAGAGGAAAGTCCTACCACTTTCACATCTCAATAGATGCCAAGTGGAGTGATCTGTTTGTGGTCATATGATACCAACAGTCTTCTGTTCCTTGGACAAGAATCCTTTGTGAACATTTTTGAACATTCACACAACATCTGTTGGCAACTTTATGGACAAGTTGAGTTGTTAAAAACTCTCTGTGCCTACAAATATGCTAGTTTACGAGACACATTAAAATTGGATAGATAAAAATGATCAATAATTAATACTAAATCTTTATTTCTAAAGCACTTTTCATACATAAAAAAAATGTAGCACAGAGCACATTACATATTTAAAAATAATACTGATAAAAGTTAAAAAACAGCCCCCCCTCCCCCCAACAGCCCCGGCCACATACGTGTACATGTGACAAACACGAATTAAATTCCAACCCTACAATAAACTGGCCCGTAGCACAGCACTGATTCAAATAAGAGGGACCAGGGAGGAACTACCGCAGTAAAATAATAAAAAACATGATATAATGTCCAATAATAAATCATTTTAAAAACTTCCAGTCTGATTAAAATAATCAAATAAATATGGGTAATTAAAACTCCAGCAATAAAATAAACACGAGAAAAGGATATTAATTAAAAGCCATACTAAAAAGATGGGTGTTGAGCCTTTTCTTAAAAAATCTCAACACCCTCTGCAGCCCTCGGGTCTTCCTGCAGGCTATTCTAAAGTTGTGGGGCATAGAAATGATAAATTAACTTTTGGAAAAAACAAAAGGCCTGTACCAGAGGCCCTCAGGGTCCACAAGGTTTGGTATGGTAAAAGTAATTTAGAGAGATAAGAGGGCCCAAGACTATTAGGACATTTAAAAACCTTAAAATCGATGTTGAAACACACAGGGAGCCCATGTAAAGCAGTTAAAACTGGTGTAATATGGGCCTCTGGTCTTTGGAGCACACGAGCAGCTGAAGTAATTGAAGGTACAATGTAGTTTTTCTGGGAAGACAGAAAGCAGGGCGTTACAATAGTCCATGCCACTAGAAATAAAAGCATGAATAAGGATCTCCATGTTGGCCAAAGAAAGAAACGGGCAGATGGACTATATTCTTAAGATGGTAAAATCTTGTTTTTACAACCTGTTTAATGTGAGGAATAAACCTCAGCTCAGAGTCAAAAATTACACCCAGATTTTTTACTTGGATTGATGGATTTAAAGACAGTGATTGTAGTTTTAAAGGATATTTCTCTCTCTTTGCCTTTTTTATTGTTTTGTCCTGGTTGAGCTGTAAAAAGTTCTCTGCCATCCAGGATTTATCACCTTGAATACAATTCAAAAGGGCATCAATTGGCCTTGTGTCATCAGGCAACATGGCAATATACAGCTGTGTGTCATCAGCATAGCTGTAGAAGTGGATGCCATGTCTCTGATGACATCACCTAGTGGTAACATGTATAGATTAAAAGGCATGGGACCTACAATTGAGCCTTGGGGCACACCACAGTTTATTTCATGGATCTTTGAGAAGAATGAATCCATACTTACCATAAATTTTGGATCTGCAAGGTAAAATTCAAACATTGGAGAGCAATCCCAGAAACACAGGTGTTCAAGTCTATTTAAAAGAATAGGGTGGACTACTGTATCGTAGGCTTCACTTAGGTCAATTAGCACCAGGACAGAGGTATTTTGCTAAAACCAGTTTGTTATTTCACATAAATATTGTTGTTTACTAAAAAATCTTGACTGAATAAAAACAAGGTTCTCTAAAATTTTTCTTAAAAATGGTAAGTTGGGGACTGTTCTATAGTTAATAAAAATGTCTGGGTCCAAATTGTTCTTCTTCAGAAGGGCCCTAACTACTGCTGTTTTAAAAGCAGTAAGAAAGGCGCCTGACTGAAGTGAACCATTTGAAATATTTAATAGATTGCTTTTGAGAGATCCATATCATAAAAAGTGATGTGGGAATGGGATCTAAAAGGGAGGTGGTTGTGTTTACTTACTACCACGTTTCTTAGCAACCAGAACAAAGCTATCCAATGTTACCTCAGTTAAAAGTAAAGCATCGTTATTTAAAATAGTCCTCTGGTATGATAAAATAAAATAATAACATTAATAAGATCAATTTTACTCCCAAAGTGGTCAGCAAATTGAGAGGGAGTGGCTAGTGAGTGTTTACTGAAATGAGATTAAATAAATGGTCAACTGTGGCAAAGAGGACCCTGGGGTTATTTTTGTGATTGACGATTATATTGGAAAAATAGTTAACTCTTGCCATTTTTGTTGTGTTACACCATGTTGTCTTTTCTTTAATAATTGAAAATTGATTATTGTTTTATTTTTTATTCAGCATTTTTGTGAAAGACGTGAACATAACTCATGACATTCCAGACCTTTTTTCTCGTACAGAGACAACGAAACTGATTTATAAAGCACCAAATCACGACAAAGGTCATTCCAAGGCTCTTCAAGAATACAACGGCAAGAGTGCATCCTTCCATTGGTTCCCTTCCACTGACGGAAACCTTACTGCAGTTGTCAAACAATATTTATATACTACTACTATATATAGTTTTCCCCCTCGTACTTACTACTATATAGTAATCTACTAAATGTAGATTACTAGTTCTTCCACACATGGTTGCAGTGTGTTTTTAATTCGAGTGAAGTCGTATATTCAGAAACAACCCGCACTCTGAGTTTTAACCATAAAGACTCATTGGCTGCCATGTTACCCGACTCCCGAAGTTCAAGTGGGATTCCACAGATATCTCTGTTGTAGTATTGGTATCTTGTCACTCCATCAGTGCAGCTGGCTGGCTCCAGGGCCACAAAGATAACACAATCTCCCAATCAGAAGCCGAAGGACATCAACAGTAACAAAACTGAGGCCACAAGAAGCCTGGCACCAGATGAAAGGAGATAATTACAAGACTAAACCTGCCTGTTGCATAACGTACATAACGTTCACAAGGAGGCCCTACAGCGCAACACCAAACGTGCTCACAATCAGACTATTATACTAGACTGTGGGGACATTTCATGAGACTTTACAGGCAATTTAGTGTCACTATGTGTGCAATATAAAATATTTTTCTAATCACAATTTCTAACAAACAAAAATCTCCTAAATGAAAGCAATTGTACAATTTTAAAGCATTTTAGGCTCTTCCCTTCATTGATTATATGTGTAAATCCTCACGCGCCCCTGTCTCCAGGTTGCCAGTCACAGGACAGCACAGTTGGACAGTCGAACCCCCATACAGATTCCCTCCTAGAGGGAATTTAGAGTCATCAATCAACCTGACATGAATGTTTTTGGAGTGTGGGAGGAACTCCGGAAGCAAACCCACACAAGCGCGAAGCAAACAGTCCCAGTCATTAGGTTGTTAAAGATCATTTTGTTGACTATTTCTCATTGTGAGGCAAAAACATACAGAGATGTTATTTTAACTCGACACTGTACAGTCTAATTATTAAACTGATTCATGAAACAAAAGAGTCCCTCGTTTTGCTAAGTGACAACGGTACATGTTTAATGCAAAGGTCAGTGGTTTTCCCTGAAGGGACGGAAACGATATCCTTATTGCTCAAGGACGGTTGCGGACACGTAAACTGTCTGCTTCTGCTGCTACCATGTGCAGACGTTTTCTGCCATGGCGTTGGGTACGGGCCCCCACCCAGAGCAGCTCCGAGCCAAACAGGCTCGAGAACGTCCACCGTGTTTGTCCCCCCGCTGCCCTCGGGTCTGTATCTGTAACTACCTCATCTGACCAGTTGTTGGTTGAGGAGCTTCAGGCTCATCAGTAAATCACTCCTGGTTCAGGACAAAGGTCAAAGGAGAGCTCTGGGTTTTTTTGTTTTCTTTAAAAAGACAACTTTTTTTGTGCTGCCATGTTATAGCGCTGAACGTGATTTACTTGTTGACATTAAAAACCATTCGGTAATTTTGAACAGTAAACCTTATTGACGAATGGTGGCATGTGGGTATTTAAGTTCTTAATGATTATGTCATTGCTTACGTCGCACCTCCTGCACTCATCGATATACGTCTAGTATATGTAACCACGAATAATGATGGAGGGCCTTTAAAACAAATTATACAACAGTCAGCATTCTGCAGTATAGCTTTTGTTCACTTGCTGCTTTTTTAACATAGTTTAAATGGAGTTTTAAAAAAGTTATTTATTCTGCTAAACCTACCAAGAAGTATTCCCTTAAAGGTTTTTTTTTTTTCTCATTACCATTCTTGTCAGTGTGGACATCGTGCACACGTGTATGTACGATGCACACCGAAACTGGACCTCTGCTTTTAACCATCAACTAGTTTCACTAGTGAGCAGTGGGCTGCTAGAACCAGCGCCCGGGGAGCAATTGGGAGTTAAGAGCCTTGCTCAGGGGCCCCCAGTGATTTACCATTATGATTTACCATTTCTACTCCCTTTAACTCTCTTTAAACTTGATGTTTCTGTAAAGAAAAAAAAAGAGTCCACAGCTTTGTTGTTTTATTCATTTATGATTTCAGCGTTTTAAGCTGCAATGTCTGTCTGAATAAAAAAGTGCTTCTTTTATCTTCTGAGCCGCTCCAGAACCAGGCTAGGACTACTGCACCACTCATGGACCAAACTAAGCCTGAAAGTGACAGCAGTAACAAACAGAGAGCAAATGCATGGTTTATCCTCACACTTTATCCATTGATGCTTCTAAAACTACAAGGAAAGAAAAGTAAAATAATACAATGCATAGATTTGTTTTAAAGGACTAAAGGCCAAATTCTAGTCCATTTTGACTGTGAAAACCTGAGGTATGTGAAGATACCAAAGGTACCAGCATTCTTCTGTAGAGGGGTGGGGTGGGGTTTAGGTTACTCTCGGCCCAGCAGGCTCTCCAAAGTGTCAGGGATAGTTTTCGTGAGAGGGGCAAATCTTTCAGCTCACTAAAGCACTTTCAATCCCAGCATGAGTTTCACAAGCAGGGGGTTTGTGAAAGAATTTTACATTTTTTTCAGGGATTGCATGTCTTTGCATGCAGGCCGCGGGTTCTTTCAGAGTTGTAGTTAGTGTCGAAAGGTGCATTCCTTCGCTCATGTGGCTTCTTTATGACCCTGCCACTTGTCACTGCCGTTGTCAACATAGTCACGCACTGCTGCCACACCATCACACACAAAGATACTGGACCAACTTGCTCCCTTATCACCCTCACTCATCAGCTGTACATAGATGGGACGGACAGATTCAGCACTTTATGTTATTGTAAATAATGAGACAAAACACCAGTCATTTATGGCAAATAAAAGTATCGGAATGCATCCACAACATTTTGAATTTCAATAAAGAAAGTTTCAAAAAGGATGTTTAAAAAAAGATCAGTAACAAGAAGTAGAATATATATTATCTGTGATTTGCAAGAGCAACCTTTGAAGCGTTCATATCCTTCCACATTTACATTTTTATTGTAAAGGAACCGGTTTGGCAGAGACATGAACAAAATTATACTAAAACTACCACGTGACAACAAAACGAACGTGGTTAAAAACAACCTGTCAATCTGGCAGGTGAACAGTAGAGGGCACTGTTTCTCATTTTTATCCAGAAAAATTAAAAAAAGTTAACTTAATAATGATAGGAAATACGAGCAAAGTAGAGTAGATGAACGAACACAGAAGACATAAAAACATACTTGATAGTTACTTTACTTTATTTTGGTGCGCACATCTCCAACTGTCACTGTGAGAAGATGAAGTCGGAAATCTCAAGCATGATTCATTTTTATTCAAAACTGTGCAGTTATTCTTCTCCAGCTGTTTCTTAAATGGTGTTGCTTACATACCACGACACAGATTTTAGGGCCATCCATATGAGATGCTGATGTGTTTCATTGGAAATCAAAACTCAATCCAAAATCCTAAAATCGCGGGATTATGAGTTTGGACTGAAGATAGTTGGGACGCAGCGGTAGAAACTCCCAACGGCAAACTAAAATCTAAAATAGAGCATGTATGTTTAAGTGTGTGGTTATAGTTCTGCAGGAACAGTTGGCTGCTGTCACCTAAACGTGTTTGTTAGAATACTAATTGGAGAACAAGAAAGAGTCCCATTGACGACGGAGCACAATGGGGGAAAAGCAAAAACAGAGGAATCCTATTATTGCATCTTTTTTCCACATTGGTCGGCGTTTGTGTGTTTGCCGCCTGCTGTCACTGCGTGGAGTCCGTGATCCTCACAATGCCGCCCTTGTGCCGGGGGCCACGAGGCAGAGGAAACTCGCTGGGACCCAGCATCCTCTCCTACTGCCCCTGGAGCCACGTGGGCAGCAACAATGGGGCCTGAATGCACACCACAGTGCTCTTTGGCAAACAGCTTCAGGGAAAGGTTAGAAAACACAGAGCAGCTTGTTGCCCGCGGAGACGCCTCAAAGCTGTAGCACAATATAGTAATTGACAGAAGGAGCCAATATACAGCAGTAGTTTGTTGGCAGCAGTAGTAGTATTAGTATAGTTTGTTCAAAGAACATACAGATTTTATTTACAATGTTTTGAAAGTGCTTTGAACTTATTGGTAATAAATTAAAAGTTCTGTATCCTTATCTTTCATGAAAATCAAGCTCAAAACTTTAAGCTCAACTAATGATAATGAACTTGGAACAGTTTGCGAAACAAATCTTTTATTCTGAGAATAAAAGAGTCTCTTGTTGTTTAACTGATATGCAGGCTTTAAGTACCATAGATCCACTTGTGGTAACATATCTGCCGCGCCGTGCGCTTCGTCGTTGCTCTTATTGACAAATTAAACGGACAGACACACGTTTATAGGACCTTTTAAAATATGGTTGATTTTGAAAACGTGAGTTAAGCTCAATTCCCTGTATTTATATACCATCAGTTCAAAATAACTTAATCTCAATGCAACACAGATTAGTCAACTATACTACACTATACTCTAATTCAATCCAATTCATTGAAATAATAGTAAAGTAATGAAATAAAACAAAAACACAGATTGCATCAAATCTCCATTTTGGTGCAAGCAAGAAGACATGGGAGAGGAAAACCCCCTGGTGGAGACTTCTGATCAACAGAAGCCTCCTAGAAGAAGAAAAGGAGGGACGAAATCAGAGGAGGGCGTCACATGTCGGGGCGATGTTACCGAGGTGGAGGAGAAGCTGCTTTGCCTCATTGGAAGGTCTTTCCATCTATTCTAACTCCAAACCTGATGTAATCTTAACCCGAGTGCGGTTTCGATGCGTGAACATACACACACCCAGTCTCCTGGATCTACGTCTACTTTTTATTTCTCTAAAACGCCAAACCAATCACAGGTGATCGTTTGCTTGTTTGTTTAACTGGGATGAGCAAGGCCTTCAGTTGCCACGCTGTAAACAGTCTTTTAAAGTTCAGGTGCAAATGTCGGGGTCTTTTAGTCCGATTCAACTTTTGAAACTTGAATTCACCTCAGACCTTCTGAGTCTTGTTACCGGTCGTTTACCAACTTTGTTTTATGACGTCTGTTTAGTTCTTCCAGAGAAACTCTTTTCACGTTACCAAACAAATGACTTTGCATTACACTTTCTTCTCTAGAATGGGCCACCAGTTGAAAATACATAAAGCAGCTTTAGATTATCTTCTGGACGACCTAGAGATCAACCACATCTACATCTGCTCCTATGCAAAACCCTTGAAAGTGTATTCAAGAACATGAAAGAAAATGTTTTGGTTTTCACTTTTAATTAACAGAGCTGGAGGGAAACCGACACAAAGCCTGCAAATGTCAGGCCGGCATCTGGAGCAAAGAGGACAACAATCCAGTTTACACACTGCTGATCACGGAGACGACGACCGTATGACCAGATTGGGGGGGGCAGTGAGAGACAGATGACAGCTGCACATTCAGCCTTTGGACAGAGGACGCAACAGAAATAAAAAGACATGGATTGAGTAAGGGCTTACGCTGGACGTTTGTGTTTATTACTTGTCATCATGTGAGGCAGCGCTGGAGGATGACTGGACAACTTCATCACCTCAGTTACACAGGTTTGCCAGTTTTCAAATTAGGAAAAAACTGTAGTTAGGAGGACAGTACAGTATCATTGTTTTTGTGTCTCGCAGACTGTAAATAATAAAAAGTCTGTCTTTGTTTTTATGTAAATTACAGGAGCAGGGAGAATGGCAGCCTTCACAACAAACTGCACTGTGATTCTTTTAGCAGCATCAACCTGCTTCACCTGGTGTTCAGTCCTTTATAGTCCCAACAGAGCAGGTAGCGTCTAACAGCGTTGTTTGGTGTGTTCGATTGTTTCAGTCGCGCACTGCAGGTCAATATTAGCGTTTTTAAATATTAGTTGTTGTTATTTTCATCCAAAAGGTGGAATGAGGGACTGCGGGAGTGAGCTGCACCGTTGATAACAAGAAGTTCTATAAAATAGATAAAAACTTCTCATCTGAAATATAAATTTAGGCTGAACATTTTACTGAATCTGTGGTGAATATTAAAAAAAAGATTTTTTACAGTTCTAGATGACTTATTTCCATCTCATACCAACTTTTAGAAAAGAAATTGGTTTGAGTTTTTATATTTATACATATATATATATATATATATATATATATATATATATATACACACACACATATATATATACTTGCAAGAAACTGAGTCAACTGCATGGAACCTACAGATATAACAGCATATCAGATGGCCGGGGAGTTTTGGAGAACCCAAAAATAAAACCAGATTCAAGATTCTTATCAGAACTTTTCTGGAGGATCTATATTGACTCTAAAGTTGAGGGATAAATGTAGACTCCAGCATAAAAGTTTCCTCCAGTTGCACCATCTTAATGGTAGATGTGACTGCTTGACATGAAAACAAAAAAATGTTTTTTAAACTAACATTTATAGCCTAAATACATTTTTTAGAGTCTAAAGATACCATCTATGAATGCTTGCATGGCATTCTGATGAACGATAACTTAGGTAAATAAACCTTTTTCATGTTTTTGCAAGTAACCAAACCTTTATCACAAAAAATGAGTTTTGTTTTAAAAAAAAATGTTTTTAAATTCTTTATACTTTCAATTAACAGGATCAAAGCTACTCGTAGTAGCTTAGTAGTAATGCATGGTACTCTGTAGTACAAAGATAAATGTGTACAATTACTCACAGATCCTGGATGCCCTATCACCCACAGCACCTGCAGAACCCAAGAAGCTGCAGTATCTTCTGGAGCCGCCTGTCTATGCAGAGGTAACCGGCCGAAGGGGAGACAACATCACCTTGCCGTGCATCCTCCGAACCAAGCCGAACCATTATAAGATTAAATGGACTAAACTGGAGCCCGAACACGTTGGACATGAGAACATCATCATGATATCAAATGTAAATGCTTTCAAGCCGTACGGGCATCTTGGACAGCGGGCTTCTCTCCGGAGGGCTCACACTATGGATGCCTCCCTGCAGCTCCGCCTTCTTCACCTGGACGATGGGGGCAGGTATCGATGTGAGCTAATCAATGGCATAGAGGATGAGAATGTCATCATCACTTTGAGGATTGAAGGTAATTAAAGCAAGATATTAAAGGAATGCCTTAATTCCATTAATTCCGTAGTGTCAGACTGTCAGTAGAATATCAAAACACCTCTGTAAAGCAGTAATGGACGATGCAAACACTTACAAGGTGTAAAAGCTGTTTGAAATGTGTAGAAAGATGTTCCCAGGACAACCAGACACTGAGATTAGCTCTTCTCGTTTCAGGCGTTGTCTTTCCCTATCAGAGTCAAATCGGCCGCTACAAGTTGACGTTTCATGAAGCCAAGGAGGCTTGTGCTGAGCAAGATGGAGCTTTAGTCACGTACAGCCAGCTCTACAGAGGTGGTGCACAACGTCAGGCATTTTCTTCCCAACCACATCTGCTGTTTGTGTTGATTAGTCTCACCGTGTTTCTTCCTTCAGCCTGGACCGAGGGCTTGGACGTGTGTAATGCCGGTTGGCTTCTTGATGGAACCGTCAGCTACCCGATCATTCATTCCCGACCCGCCTGTGGAGGAGAGCTGCTCCCCGGCATTCGCAGTTATGGGCCAAAAGACCCAAATCATGATCGGTTTGATGCGTTCTGCTTCACCTCTCAGACGTCTGGTGAGCTGGGATAAGTGTTCATTCATTAGGCCACCCAGATCTGCAGGGTCCTGTGCAGTCCTGTCCCCGTCTTTCTCCACTTCCCTTCATGCTGCATGTGCGGCACCTTAGAATCTTGTGCATCTTTGAGTTGCACAAAAGTTTAATTATAAAATAAGGACATTACACCAAGTACAGTGAGGAGTAGAGATGAGGTGTCTCCATCACCTTCAACCAGCTGCTTCGAGTCGAGAGGAAAAGGCATTGTTCAAAAGAGGGTGTTTTTGGAGTTGTACGTGATTTATGTGGTATTTTGACCAAATGCCATTTACAGACCCCACAAATTTTTTTAACTTTAAAAATAAAGCTGTTTTCTTTAACCATCAAGTTTGCAGTGCGACTGTCAATGCCTCTTAAAACTCCAAAAGATGTTTCTGATGACTCTTACTGGAAGAACAATTGACATTTTCCTCAAAACCAGCTTTAGGTTCAGTTATTTAGGTGGCCTCTGTTAGGCCGTCTTGAGATCTTGGTCAGGATTAGAGGTGTAATAGTCACCCCAGTGTACTATGTATGATTTTCAGCCATTGCTATGAACAAAACACTGCATTATTTTGAGTTAACGCCATATATCTGTCCTTCTGCACCAAATATGTGCAAAACATAGATTATATTGGAGTTGAAAACAGTTCCTCAAAAATGCGTATTTTATTTTTGAAACGATAATGTCACACACCACAAACATCTTTACCCCACATTAATGCAGCAAGTGAGAATTTAGGCAGTTAAAGATGAGATCTTAACTCTTTTATGAGATGCACCTACAAGAGTAAACAAACTTGCTTAAACCACTTCAGAGTTCTGCAAATGAAGTCATGATTTTACATTATTCACTTTTCCACAGTTAAAGAGTATTTCAGAGGCTTTTTCAAACTCAACAGCATTTCCAATAACTGTATTTTCCTGATACTGCAAACAAAGCAGTGCAGTTTGGCAGTGACATTTGTTGAGTTGTGACTAAATGTCAACTGCAGCAAAAATCTAACCTTGTGTCTGAAAGACAGCGAGTAGGTTGACCAAGAACAGTTAGTCTGCAAAAACATGTTAGTCAGGATTTTAAACAGCTGAATTGACAGTGCGCGTGTCTCCGCTGTCGCAGGCTCTGTCTTCTACGTA
Source organism: Xenentodon cancila (assembly GCA_014839995.1). Taxonomy (NCBI): domain Eukaryota; kingdom Metazoa; phylum Chordata; class Actinopteri; order Beloniformes; family Belonidae; genus Xenentodon; species Xenentodon cancila. Next base: position 599,325 of record CM026211.1, on the reverse strand, counting down.
TCCGGAGCGTTCTCCTTCGATCAGGCAGCAGACGCCTGCAAACGTCAAAGATCTGAGATGGCCTTGGTCGGCCAGCTTTATGCAGCCTGGCGTTTCCAAAACCTGGACCAGTGTGACGGTGGTTGGCTGAAAGACGGAAGTGTGCGGTTTCCCATCAGCAACCCCAGGAAGCGCTGCGGAGGCATCCCAGAGGCAGGGGTGCGCTCATTCGGGTTCCCCAACAAGACCAAACACCTTTACGGAGCCTATTGTTATAGGTAGCTTCAAGTTAGAAAGAACAAAAAGGACCAATGCGTAGACAGAACTATTTTGTCTATTTGTCTGAGCATGAAATAACCAAAAGTTCACAGCTAAGCTGCTCTATGTATCAAGTTGATCGGACTCTGGAGGGTCCCAAAGACGAAATTCCCAAGAAAAGTCATTGTGGAAGAAAAAGTAAAACCCTGTCTAATTCAGTACTTGGATAGAACCATAGTTAACCCCAGGAAAGGATAGATAGATAGATAGATAGATAGATAGATAGATAGATAGATAGATAGATAGATAGATAGATAGACAGACAGACAGACAGACAGACAGACAGACAGACAGACAGACAGACAGACAGACAGACAGACAGACAGACAGACAGACAGACAGACAGACAGACAGACAGATAGATAGATAGATAGATAGATAGATAGATAGATAGATAGATAGATAGATAGATAGATAGATAGATAGATAGATAGATAGATAGGTAGATAGATAGATAGATAGATAGATAGATAGATAGATAGATAGATAGATGTAGTTATGTAATTAGAGACAGCAAATGGAACATTTTACACTTGTACAATCATCACGCATTTAACTTGTAATAACTTGATCATTTTGCAAACCTTCCTTGTGCCCATCAAAAGTGACAGATCTGTTTCCTGCAAACTAATTCAATCTTACACTACAGGTGAACTGGTTTCTCTGTAAACTGACCTTAATTTATTCAATAAAGATATGACTGATGACAGATTATTGACTTATTATATTTTCCCATGAAAATTCATTTTGAAAAAACAGAAAGGTGCAGTCTGTCTGATAAACTGTCTTAAATGTCCTAACTGATGTTAAGAATTTCAGCTGAACATGCAAGGAATTCTTCCAGCTTTTTTAATGCTTTTTACACTGTTAAACATTTTACAAATTTAGACTACATTACAAAATTACATTTTATTGCCTTTTCATCAGACCAACCTATTGTCTCTACTTTTACATTTACTGTATGAAGTGCGGAGGCAGCACGGTGGCCTAGTGGTTAGCACTGTTGCCTCACAGCAAGAAGGTTCCCGGTTCAATTCCCGGCCCGGTGGGTCTTTCTGTGTGGAGTTTGCATGTTCTCCCCGTGCTTGCGTGGGTTTCCTCCGGGTACTCCGACTTCCTCCCACAGTCCAAAAACATGCAAGGTAGGTTAATTAATCTTTCTAAATTCTCCCTAGGTGTGAATGTGAGTGTGATTGGTTGTTTGTCTTCCATGTGGTCCTGGATAGACTGGTGACCTGTCCAGGGTGTACCCCTGCCTTTCGCCTGATATGCATCGGGATAGGCTCCGACAGACCCCCGTGACCCGGAAACGGATAAAGCGGGTACAGATAATGGATGGATGGATGGATGTATGAAGTGCGGACATATTTTGTATAGAATTAAAGTACTTGCTGTGTCACTGTTGAATCCAATTAAGTGTTGGTTAACTAATTAAATAATTTGTCTGTCACATAAGCTCCAGAAGTTGAACAAAGTCATCGATCTGTATAATCATGTTATTATTGTTCTTTGTAACCAATATTACTAACAATGATAATAATAGAGGCAAGCATGATTTAGCATCATAACTGCTGGATTTAACTGTGCTCTTAAGATGTAAATACATACGGGACAGGACTGGCTTTGTGCACAAAAAAGACAAACAAACAGCATACAGCTGGGAAAAAAACAAAACATCCCTAACTTGCATGAGAGCCCATCCCTAAGGTGCAGCTGGTTTAAAGTCTACCAGGTTTCCAGAGCGGGAAAAACTTGTTATCAACATCAAACACAAAACAAAACCCGTCAGAGCTAAATCAGGTAGTGAGAGCGATGCAATCGCTGCAGGGTTACTGTCTCTGCAGTGTCAGAAGACCTACACGCACATTTGTTCACTTGCCTGATCCTGCCATTCAAGCTTCCACATAAAGAAAGACATTCTTTAGAAAAGAAAAACAAACTAACAGTTGAAGCTTCCCTACAGCAGACTCGGGGAACTGATGCAAAGTAAGGATCTAATCACATGACCGAGTAACTGGCAACGCTGCGTTACCTAGCGGACTCTATCAACCGTATGATGTCACTCCTCTATTCCTCTATTCACGCGTTCCTTCTGGTTAACGATTTGTCAATTTCTGCATTAAAAAAGCATGATGTTGTCAACATAAATGTAGGTATTAATTGTCTGTTCAGGGCCTTTAAGTTGGACAATAGTTGTTTAAATTTGGCTTAAGGTTTTTCTTCCACTAGGGGAGTTTTTACCTGCCGTAGTTTATGTAATAATTGATCGGGGGTCATGTTCTGGTCTCTGGAAAGATCCTGGAGACAACTTGTGTTGTAATAGACGCTATATAAATAAAATTGAAATTGAAATTGAAATTAAATGATCCTTTTTACCTGAACAATCCAAACCCAACCAGCTCATGGAGGAAACAACATTCCCTCCGAGATTCCAGAGCCTGAACGAGCCTCAACAACGTGCAGATTGTGTCCAAGAAACAAGTCAAGTTTGCTGCATCAGCGATCGACTTCATGAATTCAGTATCGTCATTAGTCAGGCTGAAGTATTTAAGTCCACCTAAACCACTACCGTATTACATAATTACACACTGTTTATGTGAACCAGTAACCGCATTCATGTTTAGTTGAATGACTAAAGTTTAATAAACCCTCAACCTCTATATCATATAGTTCTTTTTTATCTGCTTGGTTTATATAGCTTCTATTTAATTTGGTGTTTTTCCAGGTTATAAAGACTCATTAAATGTACATGATTAAATTGTATTTCAAAAATGATTTAATTCATTCCACAGATGTAATTATTTAAGGTGCAAGTGATTTTTCTACATAAGAAGAAGAAAGTGCATAAAACGAAGACAAGGTGTTTTTTAAAAGTTTGCTGCAATATTTCTTCTAATCTAAAAAAGTGGTTTTCAAACCAAATCCACTGCTTAGTAAACGGTAATCAGGCTAAAAGTGTTTGTATTTTTTACATGAGCACCTGAACAAATATGGGCTTAAGCGTTAGGAACTTGACAGAAAAACGTCGCTGCTGCTGGAAGACGAGTTTTTGGATTACAGCACTTTCCAAACGATCCGGATTACTGGAACTGTGGCGCCAATATGACTTTTCATTAAAAGCTAAACACAAAGCAGAAACTGGACAGGACAGTCCTTTGAGGCACGAGAAAAGAGGGAACAGGAAGGGTGGATTTTCTTTTCTTTCTTTTTTAAAGGCGGCTGGTTTTATCAATTCCACTTAATGTCCCAGTACAGCGGTGATGCTTGTTCTGCAGCTGCACCACCGACCTCCTGTTGCTGGTCAGGCTGCGAGGTAACATAGTCCTCCTCTACCGAATGAGCTTAAAGAAATAAAGAAATAAAAAGATGTTACTATCAGAAGTGTGAAATTCAAGAAAAATCACAATCAGCTTCATCTGGGGAGTTTCTGTAAAGAATCAAACCAATATTTGAAAGATCACAAGGCTATTTGGGTTTCCCCCGTTATAACATCCTAATACATATATACATACTGCATATAAACTTACATATTTAAGCTTTTCATTTGAGTTTCCTTTCTATACAACTTAAAGTTGTTCTGCAGAAGTTCAATGATTTTAAAAGGAAAGGAAGAAAAGGACGGAGTTAGGAAGCAAAGGTAGACAAACACTGACATGAATCACGGATGAACTGAATCCTCTCTGCCTGCCCAGTTTGGACCTGGTGTTAACATCCATCCTCAGTGATCTGACCACAGTGGACATCTCTAAGCATGTCTATTCCCACCTGCCATGAACATACCCTGCATGTGTTTCCAGTGTTGACATGTGATTGGATGTCCCTTCTCTGCTCTCCATGCAAATGGGTAAGGGTTCGGTTTAGGGACGGACGCGATGAGACAGGAGTCATGGCAACATGCACATGTCAAACAAAGACGTCTGTTTAAACTGGCGTCAATAAAACATGACATGTGCACAACTGATGCAGGAGACAGAGGAGATGAAGAGACTTGATTTGGGTAAAAGGAGGAAACGGAAACAATCGAGAGTCAGAAAAAGAAAAGCAATGAGACGCAGTTAGTCTCTTAGACGCCTCTGCCATGATGTCCGTGATGTCCAGTAGTAGGGATGGGACAACACGAATAACCGAGTTACTTGAAGTTATACACCTGAACCAGACTAAAGAAAGAAAGAAGGTTCACTGAAGACGGGATGGAGCCAACAACAGTACAACGATGTTCCAGAGGAGGCTTAGACACAACACTGCACTGGCTCGAGGTTCTGTATTCATGTGACTGTATCGTAAGCTGTAAATGTATTTGAGGAGTCGGTCACAAGCCTCATTAACTCTAAAGACCAATAACAGACTGAACTCACTTGGTATGCAGGTAATCAGAGGCTCCTCCCACTGGCCGCTGGGTAGACATTTGATCACAGGATTCAGTTTCTGCACAAAACCCTCCTCACAATAGTATCGAACCTTGCTGGTGGTCTCATAACGAGATCGCTTCTTCCCAAACACTTTGGCGTGGCGAACCGGAGGCGGCTCACCGCAGAAGGCTGCAGGAAACAGTTCAGCAGTGACGACTTCATTTATTTATAAAAGCTCTCTAAAGTTCATTCGAGGAGAACTCACAGGCGCCCTTCTTGCAGGTGTACGACAGGTGGTAGTTGCACGGCACATCGCTCCAGTGGCCGTCATCGTGCCACACCATCACCGCACAGTCCTCGCCAGACAGGAAGTAGCTGTCAGGTTGGCCTTTGTACCAGTTCTCATAGAGCTGACAGTCATGAGCACATCAAAACACAGTTTTACATGATTTAAGATTCAAAAAGGTTGAAAACTAATAAAACAACAGCAGCAGCTGGCAACAGTTGGACTAGTCAGCAGGATCAAGAAGAAAATGTGGAAGACGGTGAGCAGCTGACCAGAGGGTTCCCGTCGGACCAGCGGAAGTCTCCCTCAATGGTTCGGTCGTTCAGCCCAATCCACTGATACTCTCTGTATTTGTCTAGATGGAATATAAAAAAGCTTTTTATAAATATAGGCACTACATAGACACACAAACAAAACATCTGATAAAATAAAAGTCAGCACATCGTTAAAGCCTATTTAGCATTTAAAAAGCATATAAAACAGCCCAAACTGTAATATAGTAAATTATTTCATGTGTATGAATGCATTTATCATGACATCATATTATCAGATCTTCTTCTGAACCATCCTTCATGTTAATTAGTGCTTTTTCCTGCTAATTCTTGCATTTTTAAACATTTGTAATCAAAAATATCATGTCCAGAAGAAGGCTTCAAATGCCGCCAGGTTGACGCAGAGACATGTAGGAGGAGGGAGGTGAGACTTCTCTTCCCTCACCGTCACGAACAACTCTTCCTTCCCTTTGTCTTCGTCATCGGTGGCGTCTCAGTCAGCCGCGTGACCACGCTGCTCCGCCCCCACCAGACTACAGGGGTCCGGTCCCAGTCTCTTACTGTCGTCTCAGCTACTGCTTCTCAAAGAGGAGTTCGGTTTATTTTCTGCTGCACGGTCAGGTTTAAGTTCGGAGCGCAAAGCCCGGACATTTCAAACGGAGCCGGAGAAGAAATGTTGCACACAAATGATTTACAATTTCAGAAAGGCAGACTCAACCTGTCCAGTTCCAACTTAAGATGACATATTCTGGAAGCTGCGGGGAGCACCCTACCATGATACTCTAGTATAGCCTACGACATTCAATGTACCGTGTACTGTATGTAAAAGTACAAACCTTTATCATATACTATTCAGTTTCACAACTTTATACAAAGATGGCTCATTTATGGTCACAGTGTACGATTCCTGCCTGCAGGAAGGAACCAGAGGAATGCCAGACAACTATCTCATCGCCTTCTTCCAGACTAAACACCTACACAACTTCAACACCGTGACACGTTCTGAGACAAAAGAGATTCCATAAGTTGGAAGACATCAAACGCCTTTATGTCTTGTCTGGACAAATTTGACCACTTTGGATGTTTGAAAAAAGTCAGAACTGAAGGAATGTCAGTGAGGAAGATCCCTGGTTTGATACCTGCAGCAAGCATTAAGGTGGTGGACTGTTGGAGCTTTGAAGGATCCTTCAGGATCTGAGATTAATGCTTTTCTTCTGCACAAAGACGCTTTTTCTTTTGTCCTTCGAAAGACAATATTTTACTGTATGCATATTCCCGAGCTAAGACTACAAAATGTCGCTTTATTTGCCAGATTTACGTGTTAACCCTTGTTTTGGCTCCAATAAATCATAACTAATTCCAGATCATAAAAGCCTTGAAAGTGGCAGCTGCTGCATGTCTCACCGTTGACGTAGTCCTGCTCCTCAGGGGTCATGACAGAGAGCAGATGTCCACCGCACATCCGGCAGTGCTGCTCAGCCGTCTCCCAGGTCTGCCGTTTGCTGAAGTGGCGATAACAAAAGCCCTGAAACTTGTCCCAGCCGAGCTCGCACTCCTCCACATCTGCAAGAGAGAGATGATAAGAACGCACAGAATGACCTGAATTATAAAAGAAACAATGATAACATTGGAAAGAAGTCTAAATGTTTGTTAAAGCTGCTACTGTACCTTTCTGACACAAGTCTCCTCCATAACCGGGCAAACAAATGCAGCTTATTGTTTCTCCATCAACACAAGTGCCTCCATTCAAACAAGGGTTCTCCAGGCAAGAATCTAGAAGCACACAGAGCACAAGTACATAAAGTACACTAAATGACAGAAAAGAAAAAAACAAAACAAAAATAAAAATCTTTACCTGACTCTTGTACCACCAAATTTCAGATTAATTTCCCTCCTTGCAATTTGAGATGACTGAATGGAAACAGTTTTTTTACTTCATTATCCATCTACTTACAAATGAAATGTGTTGTCTTTTGGCTGACCTTTACTTTCATAATCCTAAATTGCATAATGACTTAATGACATGATGTACTTATAAATCTAGAATACGCTGTACTTTTCAAATTACACGAGTCCCCAGCAGATGGCGCTGTTGCATGAGGTTTGACTACTAATCAGCACGACAGTTAATTCGTTTTTTTTCTTTTATAAACTATTATGACTGAAATAATTGTAAAATGTAGATATGTGTGCATGTTTGGGCCTGAGATGGACCGGCGGCCCGGTGACCAGGGTGCTGCCTTCTGCCCAAACACAGCTGAGATCAACTTAAACCTTAAGGTCCAATCAAGCAGACACAGAACATAGATAGATAGTAAACATAGCACTTCTATGTTATAGTTGTATGTCATAAAGGAAACACTATATAATTCCAACTACATGTATACTAAGTAAGTAAGAAGCACACTGACACATCTAAATGGTTCATGTGGTGATCTTTTCATTATTTAAGGTCACATTAAAGTAGCACACGGAGTTTTCCTTATTAATATGTCAATTTCACCTTCAATTAAAAGAACATTGGATTACTTTTAGGAGAAGTCATCCAGCTCTTGCTGACTCCCATCTGTAAATCTGGCAAAAACAACCCAAAGCGGCTGTGGACTCACATCCCAGAATGTGTGTAACGACAGCAACATTTCACACACCAGCATCATAAAAGTGACCGAACGTCTTACCAATAGGGGGACTCTGAGCTAAAGATTACAAAAGTTCCTTTTGTGCCGCTTTAAGCAATAATGACGGGAAAACACCCAAGTAAAACCTTTTCTTTTTTTTACAAAAAGACTCTATCTAAGGAGTACATCACTTAGACAAAGCTGTCTGCCAAATGAGCAGATTTTCCAGTGATGTAAAAGAGCCATCCTGTTACAGTGGAGTGCATTGATATTAAAGCCCTCGTCATGTGACACGGTGAGCACACTTAAGTTGTGAGCCTGTGACTTACTCCTGCATGGGTATTAATTCAGAATAGAGGCTGATCCATCTGTTGTTCTGAACCTGCTTGAGCTGCTAAATCACAGGAAATGCTTTCATTTACTGGGTGACTGTGAAGGAGAAACATTCTTTCCCCTTCCCACAACTGCGTTTGGTCCAACCACCAGCTGAGATCTACACGACTCAGAACAAATACCTGAAAGGCTTCCTTGATTTGCTGCAGAAACCTGAGGAGCACACGGGGAGGCTGTCTGCCCCCCGTTGTCTTTTGTTCGTGTGTCAGGGTGCAGCGTAGGAGCGACAACGTTCCCGTCAGTGGAGTCGGTGGTGGGTGGTGGTCCGGAGGTCTCCTCCTCTTCGGGAGGCCATGTGCAGGTTTTCGCTGAGGGCCCGTCTGAACCAGGTTCGCCGTCACGTCCCCCGGATCCATGCTCTGTTACACCAGATCAGGTTCATGTTGATGTCTAATCCTGGAAGACTTCTAAAACTGCATTCATGTTTGACTTTTGAGAAACACCAACAAGTAAAACTAAAATAAAAATAATAATAACTAAAAAATATCATAGATTTAAGTTTTGTTCCCAAACCATTAAAGAGTCCTGACTGCAAACACTGGACGTTGATTGTCTCACACTTAAACACAGCAAACGCGGTAGATTAAAGAATAAAAGAGTAATCATGGTATAATACTGTCATGTAGACGCTCTTACAGGGACTCAACATGGTACAGTGTCCTGAAAGAAATCAGACATGTTTTGCAAATTTTGGTGTTCACTTAAGGTCTCTTTTGGGACATTTATATTATGCTGTTAAACACATTTTACATCCGTCTTTGTGGGTAATTCGTCTGATTAGGTATCTTTATATTTCCATATAATCTGTGTGAGCATTCCTCACTAGGCTTTTCCATGCACACAAGGATTAATGAACATAAATATTCAACATTATATAATAATTATATTTAACATATTTATGATTTAAGACTGGTGCAGCTCATCTCCCGAGGAAATCAGTAAGATCCGAACTTTATCAGGGATTGGAGCTGTGGTTGGCATCATTCACTGCTGTATAAAACCACCTGTGGCGATCTACAATATGTATATCATAATAATATATTACAAAATGTAAAAATATATTGCCATATCTTTATATCATTTAAAGTGGACATTGTTAAGGGTTTCCATGTAGTCTGTAAGAATGACTACTACAAGATAAAAGTGGCAAAATGGTCTAAACACAATGGTTGAAAAGAGATTCGCTCAGTCGCAGGTCACACGAGGCAGCTGAAGCCACGACACCTGCTTGTGGTGGTACCTTGCTCTGTAGAGATGTCATCAGATTCCTCTGTGACAGCAGAGTCAGCGCTGTATTCCCGATCAGAGCGAGACTCCTGTGGAGTGGAGGATGAGGGCTCCGGTTCCCAGTGGGGTTTGAGGGTCAGATAAGGGATCAGCAGGAGTTTCTTGTCAGTAGGTGGAGGCGCATCCATGCCTGTCCCACCAATATCAGATGTGTGGTCTGCTGAGACAGTTGGGTTCGTCACGAGGAGGTCAGGTTTCATCTGAGGGTTTACTCCAGATGATTCACCTGACCCTTCGCTGGAGTCTGTTTCCCTCTCCTCCGGACTGTTGTCTGTGATATTCTGAGCTGTTCTGTGGAAGACTGCTGGGTTTTCTCCTGATCCCTCCTGGTGGACTTTATCCTGAATGTCCTCCAAAAGTTCAGGCTCTGATGAAACATGACTTTCAGATAGAAAAGTCACAGTCTCTGGAGTGCTGACCTCCACTTCCACAGAAGGTGGAGACAAGGTAACAGAAACTGGGGATGCCAACAATGTGAATGGATCATTTTTTAGGACAGGAGCATCAACGCTGGAATATGTGCCGTCTGGGATTCCTGCCGGATCCATGAGCCCACTTTGCTCTGCTGGATCATCTGGTGATTCTTCCTCTGAGGTGCTGCTGAACTCTTCATCATCATGTTTCAGGGGGCCAGAGGACTCTGTTACAACATCTGAGGGCTTGTGAGTGGGATCATGACCTGTCGAGAGATTACAGACTCAAGAAACATCACTTCACTTCTCCAGCAAATGAAATTCAGAATATAAATCCGGAGTGAATCTAAGAATGTCATTATTGCTCCATCAAGTTTAACACTTTGAGAGTAAAATCCGTGGGTCACATTTACTCACCTGAATCAAACGTAAGCATGACTGCAGAGGTTTCAGAGTTGTCCACACCTATCAAACTATGAGTCCCAGAGGTCAGAGTTTCCTCATCTGGAGAAGGAATTGCAGTCTCCTCTCTAGGTCGCTCTCCTGTTGGATGGTTCACAGATGTGATGTTATCAGGAGATGGCAGTTGAATGGTGACGTGGTCTTCTCCTTCCTCCGTGTGAGATGAAGCTGGCATGCCTGGAATCTCCTCAAGCTCTTTTCCTGAAGACTCAGTTACAGACGTGGCTTCCAAGTGCGAATCTGGAGTGTAGTCTTCTTGTGAAACAGGGAGCTCACTCTCCTTCTCATGAACCTCATCTGGGTCAGTTTCATATGTGACATTTATACTGAACATGTCCAGGATTTCTGTCTCAAACTTAAGATCTTCTGTGGGATCTGTAATACCTGAGGTCTCCACCGTAGTGGAGGGTATGGTGGAGCTTTGAAGTGCGACTAAGTCTTGAAGCTTAGAAGAGGCCGTTGAGAGTAAGTAAGGCTCTTCATGATCTGTGTCTGGGTTTTCTTCAGGTGCTGGCTGATGGGCATCAGGGTAGCTGACCTTCTTTATGACTTCCCACGAATCATGGATAGACAAGCTCTCTTGATGCTCAGACAGGGAAGTGACAAACTGAAGAGGGTCTTCTGTGAACAGTGGATCCTGATCATAACCTGTGGTGGGGGACTGAGTGTGCACAGTGCCCCCTGTTAGTGAATTTGTTTGCATCTCGCCAGGCCCCTCTGGAGTCGCCTCACTCATGTTGTCATCATCCTGTGTGGTTAAGAATATGATGTCTTGCCCAATGTCCTCTGGCTCAGTGGGGAGAAAGTCTTGGGGAGGTTCAGTGTAAGGGCCATGATCACCTGGAAAAAAGAGCATGATGGCAAAAATGTTATGGCTGCGCAACCTCTTGATGTAAGAATGACCACGGATGTCGGCGAAGGAAACCAGAAACAACCCAACGTTTCTTAGCAAACAAAAGGAGAGATTGCTGACTTACTTCTGAAGCAGTAGACGCCATGTCGAGAGTCAGTCTCAGGGAAGCCTGTCTGGTTGCTGAATCGATAGACAGTTTTCACGCCTGGTTCGCCGCCTCCACAGCGCTCTCTGGGGGTGACGATGGGGTAGCGCACGCTCCCATCCGCCAGCCACCCCGGGGTGCAGTGGTTCACCCCGTCGCTCCAGGCTGCATGCAGCTGAGCTGTGGTGGCCAGCTCTGCGCCGTGGCTCACGCAGAAGGCCTTGGCCTCCCAGAAGGTGAAACGCTGGTGGGACAACGCATGGAACACTTCGCCTGGAAACAGGGGCACCGGCGTCACACTTTCTTAACCATTTTACTTACTGAAAGGAGAAAATCTAAATCGTATCAAAGCAGGCTGATAGTTTTGTTACGAGCAGCTTTACTTTGTCATGATTAACGCATGAATATTGTCCAGCTGGAGAGCAATAAAAGCTGAACAAACATTCATGACCACATGTTCATTAAACATTTTGTCCATACACCATAAGTGTGTTACTGTAATAGCTTCACCGTCTCTGATTTCAGTCCGTTTGTCTGATCTTGCATCCAGTCGACTGTAAAAGCTGTAAAAGCTTTCCCGGAGATTGTGTCCTTTCTTTTAAATAAACAACAACAATGTCCCAATATGATTACAGTTTATGTTCAACTAATCTTTTTTTTTATTACATTTTCACTTTTTCTTAACTTTGTAAGAAAGGAACTAAAGACGTGGTTTACCCAATGTGATGAGCAACAACTTTAACATGTCCAGGAAAAGACACATAATGTTAAAAGATTAGTCTTTGAATTTTTATAACTCATTATGATTCAAAAGAAGATCAGTTTGAATCAGAAAAATGTTTTTGTGAGGTGTCAGTGAACCTCCGTCAGCACAAATCTGCACATGTAGACTCGGGTTTTATCAGCAGTATTCCTGTTTCCGTTATTTGTTATCTGATGATAATTTAAGTTTTTATTAACTGATTTCTGTCATTTATCCATATTATGATGGTCAGTGAGTAAAGCGGGCAGTCTTATCATTACCAGTTATATCCAGTAGTTCCCAGATGGGATTTAGCTGGACGACGTAAAACCCTGATCTGGTCTTGATTTGACATCATCTTCAAATTCCACCAAATGTTTTGTTTTTTTTTACCCTGAATATTCTCCACATAGCAGTAGACGTCATAGAGCTCATCAGACTCCAGCAGGCCATAGTTCCTCACTCCTGGTAGCCCATCCATATCTCCAAAGCAGCCCTCTCTAGGCATCTGGATGGGATACCTGTGGGCACAAAGTGACACCTCACTGGAGGTCAGCGGCTCTTCTTCTGCAATGACAACAGGTATTTGGGTCCTTTCTGACAATCTGGTTTGACATGAAATCAAGCATTCACAGCTAGCTGGCAATCTGTGATGTGGGGCGACTGAGTACATATAAATCTTTATGCCAAGAGGCAGAAAAAGCTGGAAGTGTTGCCAAACAAAATGCAGAATTTGGAAGCCCAGAGGATGAAGGGTGTGAAGCGACGAGTCTTGTTGGAGCATCTTCTGCCAGGTTCTGACCTGACTGAGTGGTCCGAGAGCCAGCCAGCATCACACTGCTCATATCCGCTGTGATAGGCTGCAGAAAGCTGCTCGGGGGGTGGCGATACGGGCTCCAATCTCCTCGCAGGCCTCTATGGCCCGCTCGAACGTAAAGGCATACCGGCTGGATGCGTCCCGATAATGGAACACGACACCTGAAAAGTGCAGAAAAAGAAAAGTGTTATGTTTTAAGTGGACGGGTAAAACCAGGGAATTGTCAGATTGTCTATTGGCTGTTTTTAATTCAATTCCTTGTCAAGCAGGCAACTGCATTTAATATTATTCCCAATGCTGACGGAAGAACCGCCATCTCAGAGTGATTTTCTAACTTATGAGTTTTGAGAAGATCCTCAATATCCGTTTGATAGAGTACTCATTTAGATTTTGTTGTTTTTCTTTGGTGAAATAATAATGATAATTGTAGGCTTGTCTCACCCTTGACCTGGATCTGAGCCACATCATGAGCATCCTCCAGGCCCTGCTGCACCTCGCAGCGGTAGAAGCCGGTGTCGTTCTGCCTCAGGCTCTCCAGACGGAGTGTGAGGTCTGCAGGGGAGTAGGCGTAATTGAGGAGCGAGGCTCGCTCTTTGTAGGCCTCACTGACTCTCACCTTGTCCCCACGAGCAACCAGGATTTCTGTCTCCTGGCTGTGAGTCAGGAAGCTCCATTTGACCCGTGGCACAGACAGCACAGCGTGGCGTCCATTAAAGGAGGGGGTCGGTGGCGGGTGGGTCAGCGATACCAGGCAGGGCAAAGTCAGATTATTACCCAGAACTGCAATCATGGGTGAGTCGATGGGGACGGTTACCTGGAGGAGCTTCGAATCATCTGAGGAGAGTAAAGGAAGACAGTAACTTCTGTTTAGGTGACGTGCTGAAATGTGCTTTTTATTTCAACTGAGAGTCAAAGAAGATCGATGGGTCCAAGACCCACATGCAGTCATGATGCAGAGTTTCTGAACAGTACGCAACATTCGGGATGCAAGCGAGTCCACATTCCTATTAAGCAAGAAATAGCAATATGATGTAAGAAAATTTCCAGCGGGCCACCAACCAGTCTAGCTTGTAAACCCGTATCCCACTTTGCAGCCAAAGCAGTCATGCGATCCGCTTCTCTTCATGGTGTTACATAATCACTTGTTGTTGTACTAAGTACTGGCTGCATGCCCTTCATACTGTGTACTGCATTTAATGCAATTACTGCACTGTATGTGGTTTCAAAAACATCTAAGCACACTTTAAAATTAAGACTGAATGCAGTGAAAAAAGGCCATTCTAAAGTTTTAAAAATCCAGCTGACAAAACCCCCTAAAAGTCCCCAGATAACATCATTTGCAGAAACACATAATTCTGGGGTATAAACTTGAGGCAGCTTTGAGTGGGAGTCATGCTGGAGCTGCATGCAGCTTCATTATGAACGTAAGCAGGGAAAAGGTACGATTGTAAGAACTCTATTAGCATTGTCACACCCACTCTCATGACACTGCAAACATTCGGAGTAAACGGGAAAACAAGCTGAGGCAGAGAGCCTCAATGTGCCAGTCCATGTTGCGATGCGCAGCAGGACTGTGCTGCGTTCTCAGACAGTGGTCTTATGGGAACAGGAATGAGCCCCACTAACATAAGATAAGAGTCTCTGGGAAGCAATAATCCCAGTCAAACTATTCCCACACTTAAGTAGACTAAGCTTCTGTTAAGAAAACACTCTTTGTGAGCTGCTAACATTACTTTAGACATCACAATGCAGCAAAACAGTTCAGAAGTTACAGCACAACCCTCCAGTAAATATTCGAGCCGGTGTTAAGACAGTCCCAGATTTCTGTCAGTTTGTTTTGGTTTTCCGCAGGGACACTCAGACGCCCTCGAGAATGACCAGAGTGTACGTCTCAGCAAAAACAATAAACTACAGGAAACTATTAGAGACCATCCTGGGCCCCAAAATGTCGGAGGTCACGATATTGAATGAAGTTGTAGTTGTCAGCGGCGACAGCAGTGCTGGAGGTGACAGGGACAGAGAGGGAGAGGTGGTACCTGACTCGTGGTGGGGAGTAGAGGGCATCGGCAGGATGAGGAGACAGATGGCAAACAGCAGCACAGGTGGAGGCGCACCCCGCCTACAAGACAAGACAAGAGGAGGAGGGGGAGGAGCACGTCTCAGCTTTACATTACAGAGTCTGAATTTCGCAGAGAAAACTCTGAATGTGAGGCGCCAGTCAAAGGTTTGGAGAAACGGCCCCTCTATATAGGTGTTGAAGCTCTTGACTGGTGCTGGACTTGAGTTTGAACTGTTAGTGTTCATTTATTTGTCTTTATTGTGATACAAACTAAACAGGATTTGTGTCTGAAAGCTGGATAATGGAGCATGAGAACGTAACGGCAGAGTTGGTCTGACTGCGGTTTATTACTGACCAAAAACATAAAAAACCCGTCGCATATTCAGCAGGCAAGCAGAAGTGAGTCGGTCTGCAGCAAAAAGCTCCGACGTCTCGCAGGTTGTTTCTGCATCATCTTGCTGACAAACAGACCCAGAGACATAAAGTCCCGGTCACGTGGCTCCACCTGCACCCTTGCATGGGTGGAGGAATAACAAAAACCTCCTCCGTTGGGGCTGATTTAACCCCCAAACAAACAGTAATGTGCTTCACACGACAGCTAAAATGAATGTGTTTGACATGAGCCGGCATACAGCAAATATATGTATAAAAAGACAAAAATCAAAAGAACAAAAAACCCCGCTAAGACCTTTTATTTTTACCTTGTTTGTTGTATTTTATTTTTGGTCACTAAACATGACAACACAAGTTCATCTTTAAAAAAAGGCAAACAACCTTTTTCACGTAAGTTGTCCTCAAATAACCATCAAAGCACCTGAAAGGCTCAGCTGAGGAACAGACGGTGTACGTGAGTCCCCGTCAGGCGTTCGGCGGCGCCGCGGACAAATGAGCGGCGTTTCCCGGCTCACTGACATTTCTTCTTCGCTGGTTTTACTGTTTTTGAGGTGGACCTCTAGTATCTTTATTAAAGCGTGCATGCTTTTTAACTTCGACAGATGTGACAACTGCTTTTTTTTTAATACAAATATTGCAAATATACAAATAAATAGATTTTTAAAGATGTTCTTTACTTTATAAAAACAAATAAATAAAGATCATAAAATGTATGTATGAATGTAAAGTTCATTAATTTTTTTAGCCTGCAACCATAAATACAATCGCAGGAGCATTGGTAATATTTCTTCTAGGTGATTTCTGCACAAAAGAAAGATGAAATAAACACATTTAACATCCTAAACACTGTTCATGTTGCACTGGTACTGAGCCAGAAGCACATTTCAGCTCATTTATTTGCTTTATGACTTCAGATAACCCATAAGGCCTTTTATTCCAATGTTTCAATGAGTAACAATCTTTTTATTGGGTATTTGTGTAATCTGACATGTGCGTCTTTTTCTGGTCTCGTATCTGGTTGTCTGGGCCAGGACAGTGTGGAGGGAAGCAACTTTGATGACAGAGATGAAGTAAGTTACACAGACTGTGAATGCAGCACAAAAACGATGTCCTTGAAAAGTTTCTGATGGTCCTGATAAAGAAAGACTCCAGTCCAGCAAAGAAACAAACTGGCAGCAAACTGATGGGTCACAAACAGGAATTGATGCTGAAGAAAAAACTGAAATTCAAAAGTAGTGTTGCTTAAACACTTTAAAGGGTGACTGCGCTGTGAGTGCACGTGCTGATTACACTTCAACCCCTTCAGGATTTAAGGCACTTTGAGGAGAGAAATGTAGATTCCCATGTGCAAAAACTGCAGTTTTACTGTGAATGTTTGTTTCCAGAGTAAAGATTGCATTCAGGATTACGTTTAGGGGCCAGGATTCATCTGTGATGCTTAAGGTGAAGTTGGAGGGCGAGGGAGAGCGATACGTCAGTGAGTAGCTCCCATGGGAATATGTCTGTGTTTGCTGGAACAGACAGACACAGGGACGGCCTGTGTGTCCTTGGCGCTTTCTACCAAACTGTGAGTCAGACTTCAGGAGCTACAAAGTGTGAGCTGAATTCTGATTTCCTGAAATTTGCCAGGAGGGTCGGACAGAAGCCCAGCTGCCAGTTAACTAGATTTACATCACATTACTACACTATTGCCCTTAGTCGTCCTTAAGCATATACACGTTTTCTTTTATTATTCCTATTTCCTCTTTCTTTCTGTGTTTAAACATAATCAAACTATCTCTTATAAATACATGAGAGCACTCTAACTTAGAATAAAGATAAAGAATAAGATATTTACTCATTCAAATAAATATAAAAAGGTTTAGATTCAAGAAAAAAAGCCTTAACATAATTAAAAAAAAGCTGCACATGGTTTATAATAATGAAACTTGTTATCAGACAACGGAAATTCAAGCTCACTTAAAAGGAAATGCTGCACCTGAGGAGAGTTTGCAACAACTCTGAATGTTTAAATAAACTAACCGCATGTAAAGGAGCCAACTGAGTGATCCTCAAAGCACCGAAAAGCAGAGTTCTTAAGCGAAGAAAGAACTTTTTATGTCCCATTTTGGCTGTCCTGAAATTAGTTAAGAGAGGAAGAAGTAAAATGCACTGAATGAGTGTAAATGGTCCAAATATCCTCTTATATAAGCTCTTAACAAGTTGCCCACCAAAAGCTGAAATAAATGCACCTTAGCTGAGACGAAATGAGCTCATTTCAGTGAAATCCGAAGTTTGAATCATGTCGGTAGATATTAAACGTTCAATGATGATGAAAATAAGACTTGTTTTAGTCTCAGCAGATACTGACTTCTACTGAAAGAGAATTTATAAAGTCTCATTTGCTTTTCTAAAGCCCAAATTTGGCTCAGCTCTGCCAAAAATGAAAGCTCTGAAGGCAGAGACGCCAGAGCCAGAACGCTAGAGAAAGAAAAATAAAAAAGACCAGAGAGAAGGACCAGAAAACGGATGTGAACGATTACAACATACACAATATATTAGTAACTTAACTTGGACTCTAAAATGCAAGTAAAATTGGGATATTCTGTTAAAAGCAAGCAACACCTGTTATTTTTATAGTGTTTGAATGTTTTCACATTAAATGATCCTGACTGGCGCATCAGTCACTACTGGATCGTGATGTCGGCACACCGCCATTTATGCCGGCTCTGAGGTCTGCTGGACTTAACGCAGTTTTCTCCTGTGGTTTTTCCCTGGCAGAGGATGCATCCTAGGCAACGCCACAAGAGCAAAGACGGGCATCGCAAGTGGCTGAATAGCCAATGACTTCACCTTGAGGTTCAGCCAGGAGAGGATGTTTGACCACTCAGTTTGCCAAGAAGGTCATTCGAGACTACAAGGGAGGGAGCAGAGGGAAGGGGGTCAGTCCTCAAGAAAAGCGCCGGTTTTGTGAGAGTTTGGCCCATTTAGTGTCTTTATCCAGTGTGACCGTAGACATCGCAGCAGCAGGTGCTGCGCGGAAAAGACAAAACACGGTTTCAACATTTCATTTACGTTCTGGTTCTTAGTTTTTGTTTAGGTGTCTAAAAAATAGTCCATTTGTAGGAAGTAGTTTAAATCATTTCAAGTAAAGTCCATTCTACACAGATTTGACTTAGACGAACGGTTACTGTTGCTCACATGCAGGACCTGGCGTCCATAAAGAGCGTGGCGATATTTGAAGTTCACACGGTACCTTCACTGAACCGTTTCATATTTGAACTTATACTGACTCATAACTAACTTATAACTAATATTTTTCCGACCCTTTTCCAAATATGTTTATTATTTGATTTAAATTGTAACCATGTCACACAACACTTCACTCCAGCTGCAGTTAATTCATTTGTCTCAAATGACCTAAATGTCGGCTTAACAAGCTGCTTTATGGTCATTAATTGAAGTATTTCACAACAGACACATGTTGTACTTAGATGGCATTGACTTTTGGTGTTTTGTAATGATTCAAATTTTATAAGAGGACTCAATGCAAATGAACTCAGTGACACTGACAGTCTTGCACACATACAACCAAGCACCGCCACCACCCACCTCTCTGTTATGCACGTTTGAGAATGGGTGCAAGACCACTCGCTGAGCCACCATTAGACCAACCTGACCTGCTCCTGCACCCGTGCGTTTTCTCACGCCAAGGACCACTGTTAATACACTATTTTCGGCCCTTTGCAGAACCTCATCACACAGCCCCACCAGTCCCACCAGTCACACCACCTCAAAGGATGCCCATCTCCAGGGGCAACCTGAACCCCCCCACTGTCAGACACAATCTGACAGGAAGCAAGGAGCAGCCAGGGAGGGCTGGAAGCAGGGAGGTTTCAAACAGAGGAAGCAGCAAGAAAGAAAGCAGTGAGTGAATGAGTGCTGAGAGATGTTAAGTTGAAGGGATTATTTGGAAAGGTTCACTAGTCAGCCTCAAGCAGCAGCCATGTTTTATTAACAGTCAAGAACGCTGTCTCTCTGCATCGGCGGTCAAATCATGTAAAGCTGTCATAAGCCAACACTGAGAGACGCGTCGTTAGTTACAGCAAAGTCTCGACTCACACGGGAGTCTGAGTGCCATAAGCTGATTAGGCAGAAACGTTGTGAGTTTCAACAGCTCATTTAGACAGAATGAGAAAAAACAGCAACCAAAGAGCTGCTATGCACCCTCGCTGTTAGAGTCCCTACTACAAACCCTGGAACAGTGAAACCTCCTGGTATTACAGTTAACCGCACCTACCAAAACCATCTGCAGGATCTGCAGGATCTGCAGGATCTGCTCTCTGCGGCAAATTTCAGGGTTCAGTGAGATGCAATGCATTAATGGAAAATACCACCAAACCTCCATAAGATTCAGTATGATAAAGTTTGTTGGGATCTTTTGAATTCAAATCTCCCAAGATGAAAAAAATGGACCCACCAAATGTCTGATAAATGTTTAAAAAAAATGGGAGCAAATGTGCCTCGGATGTTGGATGAGTAATACAGACAGAAGCCGTGTGTGATGGGAAAAAAAGGTTTAAGAAGAACTGAATTTATAGGATTACTAAAAAGTACTCCAGAGCAAGTTCTCTGAAAACACAGAATTATTTCAGTCAAGAGTCTGCACCTTATTTCTATTCTACATGTATTTTCTGCATTTGTTTGAAAGGAGTCTGAAAGGAATAATATTAGAACTCCTGAAAATGTGAGTCCAACATGAAAGCTGTGATTTTCATGGGTGTAAGCACGTTATATACCTCACATCATACATATGCCTTACATCAACAACATCACCTTCAGGGAGAAACACGGTATCATCCACAGATTGGACTGAAGTTGGCAATGATGAATTTTAAGAAAGAGCGAACGATGTTTTTCATTTGTTGTACACAGGCAAGTGCAGGAATTTCTAATTTTACACTCCCTTCTCTTCTCACTTCTTGTGAATGTAGAAATGTAATGGTGAAAATCAGCACTTTACCTTTATAGTTACCAGAGTTATGAGGTATTTTAAAACTGCTGCCAATAATCTCGTAAATGTAAGTAAATATTGTATTGAGCTATTGCAAAGCCTCTCACTAATACATCTGTTGTCAACAGTTTTGACTTTGCATGATTCTATTAATGTACATTGAAACACCACAAAAATATCTTTAAAGATCATGTAGGAGGACGTGTGTACTGCAATTTCACAGTATTTATTATTTTAATGTTATGTACCAAACAATACATATTTGCAAAATATATCAAATACTTAAATATTTCCCCCAAAACTGCAACATAAACGAACATTTCATACTGGGTGAGACAATACATTAGAAGTAGAGTAAATATGAGATAAAAATATCAAGCGTTGTTGTACCCCTGAGTCGTTTTGCTGATGTTTCTTCTCTGCTCTAATTTTGAATGCGTTAATGTTGTTCTCACTAAGCATTTTATGCTGGTGTCTCTAAACTACGTATAAGACTCCTCAGTGAAACTTGATGCAGTAATTCTGCAGCAGGTGTCATCAAAATGCTTTTAGCACCGAACTTCTTACGGGCATGTGCGTGCCTCGTATAGTCACGCGTTTAAAGATAACTTTACTGAAAGGAGTACATGCAGGGCTGTGCAAAGAAAAAGATGCATGCAAAGTACAGAAAAAAACCTCGCATACATTAAAGTAACAGAATAATACAAACGTGGAATGGTAGTAAATGCATTGAAGAAAGCGCGCTTACTTCATCTTCAGTTGGATCAATTCTGGATCTGGCTTTGCAGAAGCTGACCGCGGTGTCTCCTGTGAGAATAAACTTCCTGACAGGTGGAGGTTTTATGCTCCGCTGTCGCACCAAACGCCCTCCTGCAGCCTCCCACTGATCACGACGCCGAGTCTTTCTGAGTGTAGATGGAGGCAGCTGGACCCGGGATGAGGGCAGTGTTAAAGGACATGCCCCCCACTCCCCGTCTTCCTCCAGCCCAGGAACTCGGTCTTTCCACCTGAAAACAGCAACATAAAGCAAACAAACCTGCAAAAAAGAGGTGCCTAGTTTCGTGTTGTGGGAATATTTTACTTTGTCAGGGATTCACTGGTCAGGAATGAAGAAATGATGGAGGGAAATGAGTGTCGGCAGGCAGACAGACGGGCAGACAGACAGACAGACAGACAGACAGAAAGACAGGCTGACAGACGGGCAGACAGACAGACAGACAGGCAGACGGAAGGGCAGACAGACAGGCAGACGGACGGACAGATAGACAGACAGACTGTAGACAGACAGACAGATGGAAAGATAGACAGACTGCAGACAGGCAAATGGACGGATGGACAGGCTGACAGATAGACAGACAGGCAGACGGACACACGGATGGACAGATGGATGGACAGGCAGACAGATAGACAGGCAGATGGACAGACAGACAGTTGCATGGACGGACAGATAGACAGACTGCAGGCAGACTGACGGACAGGCTGACAGATACAGACAGATTTTCCACTTTTAAATCTGCTCTTAAAACATATTTTTTCACTTTGGCTTTTATTTGAGTTGGAATCTGGAGACTGTATTGTATTTGAATTGTCTTATGTCTGATAATTGCCATGCTCTCTTACTAATTTTATGCTTTGTTCAGCACTTTGGTGAACCTTGTTTTGTTTAAAGTGCTCTATAAATAAAGTTGAGTTGAGTTGAGATAGACAGACAGGCAGACGGAGAGATGGATGGACGGACAGATAGAAAGCTGACAGATAGACAGGCAGATGGACAGACAGACAGTTGCATGGACGGACAGATAGACAGACTGCAGGCGGGCGGACGGACAGACAGACAGACAGACAGACAGACAGACAGACAGACAGACAGACAGATAGATAGATAGGGTACTTTATGTGAACTGCCTTCCATGAAATATTAACAAAATAATATAAACTAAGCTGAAAAATGCTTGAATTCCACACCAGACGCATTGAACCTCAAGGCAGACATACAGTTACAAGTGAGCTGCTTCTGTCATTTCTATAATTTTAATGCACTATAAACATGTTTGGGACTTTTATACAAGCTTCCTCCAGATATGGATGTCTCTACCTGGCCTGCTGGTCCTCATGTCCTGATCTTGACAGCAGCTCACACGGTCCACTTGTAATATATTGAATGTGTAAGTTCAGCTAAAATTGTGTACAATGGACAAATTCCTGATGGCTTAATAAAAATCGAATTACACACACGGAGCTAATGCTGGGCCATGACTAATATACAGCCTCATATAACTTGACCCAGGGGCAATAAATTCCATAAAAATCAATATTGCTTTGCCTAATGAGACTAGTGGTACTCTTTCATGTCTTTCATGGGCTTATTAATTCAGCAGGTGATCACTTAATCTTCTTTCACTTAATATTTTAAGAAAAGCATTTATTTAATTCATGAACCCAATAAAATTTAGTTTTTTACTTTTTTGCCATACTCCAAGAGATTTACAGAGAATAAACAGCATGAGCTTTTGAGCAGCCCACCATGGGCTATCTCAAACTGCCCCTCTTCTAACAAAGAAGAAAATAAAATAAAATGATTGCTCAGATGTGTAAACCTTGCATTTTACTCAGCCACAGTATAGAACGCTATCTTCGTTTAAATCAGACTAAATAGTTGTCTTCCAGGTCAATAAGGTCGGTGGATTTGATGACAAAAACCACACTTGGAATACGAAAGCTTCAAAGAGAAAAGCTGACTGCAGCGTAGCCCTGACGTTGACTCAAATACACGTCGCCTGTCGAGTTGACCGCCGTCGGCTCCTGCGCTGATGTGAGATGATTCTTTGAGAACAGGGCACATTGAACAGGCTTTCACTCCAGACGTGCTGTCATAGTCCTAACAAAGTCCCAGCAAGACCTGGTAAATCTTCCCTATCGTTGCACGTCTTCCCTCCTCTAGCAGTTGTGTCTACGAGGACTTTCTCAGGGAGGGTGCCATGGTGTATAATTAATGCGCTGGTGTCAGATTCACAGCTGGGAAATAGTGCTGATACAATCACCTTTAAGGACAAACAGTTACTGGAGGAGAGACAAAGTCGACCGGTGAGAGAATATAATACCGTTAAGTTTTCAACAGCTTGTGTCAAAATAAAAATCGTCTGATTCTTCTGTAAATGTTGCAGGTGCTCATTAGTGCTGATCAAAGCTTTTCTAAGTTGGACATTTATTAAAACATAAATACTAACATCCAAATATACAGTTTTGCTATTTTTATCAGAATGACAACTTGTCCCCTTTTCCAGGACCGTCTTCTCAGCGCATCAGCGAGGAATTTAGTTTATAAGTGACTTTAATCTCCGATCTCCACATGGACATGAGAAGCATCAAACCTCAGTGTACCAATAATACAGTACAAATACAGACTGTGTATTTAAGCCCAGTGTTTACGAGAATATTTGACTTTTAGAAATTAATTAGTATCAGGTACTTCACATGTAATGGAAATCACATAGTAATCAGTAATTGTCCGGTTCCGTTTAAAGCCGTGAAAATAATTAACTGTACATTTTTTGCAATGCGCAGGACATGGCTGCCAAATTCAAAATGTGCTTTCTTTATTATACATATGTCTTTATATACACAAAAGTGTATATAAGAAAGAAGATATAGAGACTGTTTACTGGTCCAAAAAAGTTTATCTTCACAAAAGTTATATGCAGGAGTCATGACATCAGTTTTCCTAAAAACAAACCCTGCTACAACCCTGAAGAGCATCACAAAGATAAAAAGTATTACAATACTGTAAATAAAATGTTTTTCTTTAAAATAGCTGACATTCAAAGAAGCCTCCTTTGGAATTTCGTCACCATCAGCACCCGAACTGCAAGAAGCTGAGATAACTGTCTAGGTTTCCACCTACGTGGGGAAGGTCATCGTGCCTCACGGCAGGAGCACCATTTGCAACAATATTTAAACCCTGAGAAAAATGCAGCCGATGAAATCAAAAACATTTGTGAGAAGCATGTGCTCCAACAGCTCTTCTTTTCCCACAATAAAACCAGTTTTTAACTACAGCAACCTTAAACATCTAAAACTCATCTATATTCATCAACGTATACATGTAGAAGACATGCTGGAATAGAAGTTAGATCGAAGTATGCAACAATAACCGTCTTTTCAGTTAGTTTGGCAAAAAGACAATAAACGCATTCAAACGTTTCTCTTGTGTTAAATTCTTTGATAGTTATTTGATCTTCATTGTCATCACATAAGTGATCCATAATATATGAATAATAATATTATTATGCATTTATGTGTACTCTTCTTTTCTGATATTGTAATTTGCATTATTATTCTGTCTGTTTTTTTTTTTTTATTTATAATTGGCATACATGTTTTGGTCTGTTCTTTACTTCCTAATGCATTTTGTTTAAACTTTAGTTGTGTTTGTGTATAAAATAAATTAAAAATTTAACTTGTTTGGAACTTCTCCTAAAAGGCTTAGCAGAGAAAAGAACAGACTGAACACGTTAACCAAGAGAACGACGGGATTTCCACTGGTGGACGGCCTTCAAATATTACACATTTTGGCAGTTGGTTATTGACTTTAGTTCTATGTTATTTGTCTAAATTTGACACTTAAATATCCAGAGATTTGGAGTCAAGTGTCCTCTCCCATTCCTCCTCCACCACTTTGTAAAGCTCCATAGTGGCCCTGGCGTCCTCCACAGATGAGTGGCCCCTTTTCCCAACCTGAGGACACAAGTGAAGATGAGTTGAGCTCCCTGCCCAAGAAATGTATTAACGTAGTACATTATTTAGGGCTATAAAACCCCACAAGGTACATTTAACCAACCTTCTGCTTTCACTAGATTATAAACTCCACCTAGAATCCATTGCACATTAGCAAAGACGAAGCATAACGATTATACGAGATATATACTGATATATTTCTAAAGGGCAGTACAGTGGCTTAGTGGACTGGTGCCTCACAGCAAGAAGGTTCCTGGTTCGGTTCCCGGCCCAGTGGGTCTTTCTGTGTGGAGTCTGCATGTTCTCCCCGTGCTTGCGTGGGTTCCCTCCGGGTTCTCCGGCTTGCTCCCACAGTCCAAAAACATGCATGTTAGGTTGATTGATACTTCTAAATTGCCCGTAGGTGTGAGCGTGAGCGTGCACGGGTGTTTGTCTCTGTATGTGGCCCTGCGATGGACTGGCAACCTGTCCAGGTGGACCCCTGGTCCATCCCGACCTAATGAGTCGGGATGGACTCCGGCAGACCCCCGTGACCCTGCAGAGAATAAAGTGGGTATAGAGGATGGATGATTTATTTGTAAATGAGTTACAACCCGGGACAATATCGCTTGGATCGATATAGTTCATTTTGCAATAAAATGACAACACAGACTTAAGTCGCACCGACAGCGAGGCCAAAACAATCGTGCACGTTCTCCGTATTAGAAAGACGAGGTAAAAAAAAAAAAACTAAAAAAAACAGAACAATCACATAGTAGAATTAATTTTTTTTTTTTTTGTGTAAATTATGGTGGGAAATAAGTATTTGGTCACCCAGAAAACAGCAAGATGTCTGGCTCCCAGAGACCTGTAACTTCTTCTTTAAGAAGCTCTTCTGTCCTGCACTCGTTACCTGTATTAATGGCAGCTGTTTGAACTCGTTATCTGTATAAAAGACACCTGTCCACAGTCTCCATAATCAACCAGGAACAAAGAGCTGTTGAAGGACACCAGGAAGAACATTGAAGACCTGCAGCAGGTTGGGAAGAGTGAACCGACAACAGGTGAGCAGGTTGGTGTGAAAAAAACAACTGTAAGAACATGGAAGACCTACAAGACCACTGATGATCTCCTTCCATCTGGGGCCCCACGCAAGATCTCATCCTGTGGGGTCAGAATGATCATGAGAACGGTGAGCAAACATCCCAGAACCACATGGTGTGACCTAATCAATGACCTGTATAGAGATGGGACCAATGTATCAAAGGCCACCATCAGTAACGCACCAGGCCGAGCAGAGCCAGGCGTGTCCCCCTGCTTAAGCCAGGTCAGGTCCAGACCCTCTGAAGTCTGCCAGAGACTATATGGATGGTCCAGAAGAGGATTGGGAGAATACCATGTGGTCAGATGAAACCAAAACAGAACTTTTTGATAAAAACTCAACTTGTGGTGTTTGGAGGAAGAAGAAGGCCGAGTTGCATCCCAAGAACACCAAACCTACTGTGAAGCACGGGGGTAGAAACATCATGCTTTGGGGCTGTTTTTCTGCAAAGGGGACAGGAACCTGATCCATGTTAAGGGAAGAATAAACGGGGCCATGAATTGTAAGATTTGAAGCCAAAACCTCCTCCCATCAGGGAGAGCGTTGAAGATGGACCGGCCTGGTCTTCCAGCATGACGATGATCCCAAACACACCGCTCGGGCAACAAAGTGGCTCTGTAAAAAGCATTTCAAGGTCCTGTGGAGTGCCCCAGCCAGTCTCCAGACCTCAACCCCTAAAAAAAACTTGTGGAGGGTTGAAAGTTCGTATTGTCCAGCGACAGCCCCAAAACATCACTGCTCCAGAGGAGCTCTGCATGGAGGAACGACCAAAACACCAGCTGCAGTGTCTGCAGACCTGGTGAAGCCTGACAGGAAACGTTGGACTTCTGTCACTGCCAACCAAGGTTATGCAACTATTGAGTTTAACTTTTGTTATTGACCAAATATTTATTTACCACCATAATCTACAAATAAATTCTTACAAAAATCCTACAAGGTGACTTTTTTTTTTTTTTTTTTTCTTTTTCCCCCCTCATTCACTTGAGGCGTGATATTACCAAAGCGGTGGCTTTCCATATGGCTAAAGCCACGGCCCCGTATCAACAGTGGAGCTGAACAGCTGCTGAAGACATTGAATCTCACATGCATATGGCCCAGTCAATTACTTTGCAATAGAGGAACTACCCAAAATGTACAGATGTCAGAGCCTGTCTTGCTGCCAGGATTGCAAAAGTATTGCATGCCGCTCTGACCACCAACATGTGGTCCAGCAGGACCTGCGAACCTTACGTCAGTGTGACTATGCACTTCAGAGGACTGGCTGACAAAGTGTCAGAAGAGCATACTGCCAACACCCTGCAGGAGGCCCTCAAACGCTGGACTCTCAACCCAACGGGTTGTCATACATCAGGCCTGTGAGTCTCCTGGCACCTGAAGAGGGAGCTACTGAGCTGTGAAAGTCCTGCACTGTGGACTACCTCAACAAATACGCTGACCTGTTGGTCATCACCTCCCTACTGGACCCCTGGTTCAGGGCCAGGTACATTTCTGGTGGAAAGACCTGATGCACTGAAGCATAGTGGAGTCTCTGCCCAGACCTTGTGCCAGCCAGCAGTTCCCCTTCAGTTGCAGTGGGAACACTGAAACTGGGCATCCTGAAAACCTGACAGTGTTGACAGGTCAGTTTTCCTGGCACACAAGTGTGAACTTTACAGAAGTTGGTTTATGTTCCGATTTTTCATTTTTTGCTCTTATTTGAGATGCGCACAGAGACGCACTTGTGTTGACATGTTTAATTTGCATAACTGTCAATCTCAGTCAAAACGTCTGTTACTGTTAAAATGTGTAACTTTTGTATTACTGTGCATTTCTGTCATTTAAAAAAAAAAAAGAATTTTCCATACATGCAGACAGTTCTTTTGTTATACACTGATATTGTGCAGCATGCCCTGTTCATAAAGGTGCATGTGGCCTAAACTCATAACTGCCAGTTTGCGTCTGTTTTTGTCCACATCGCCCTAGAAGAATGGTGGGTTTTTTTTTTATTTTAAAGGAGTGTTTTGTTCGGGTTTAGACTGGTAATTACTAATTTTCAACAGTTTGTTTCTTTTTAAAGGAATCTCGTCTACAGCCAAAACAACCAGGACAGAGCTTCATAAGTCTACACTTCGTCCCTAAACTTGCTCCGCCTTGCGTTATAACCAGTGCAGCGCCGGGGGCCACTTTATTGTAGGGGCGGAATTGAATTTGTCATATGAACATGTATGAGGGGCGGGGGCTGTTGGCTTTTATGATTTGTAAATGTAAAGTCCTTTGTGCTACATTTTTATGTATGAAATGAAGACTTTTATAATTAACCAAATGGAGAACCATGCTAACCTGGATGTCCCGGTTAAAGAGGGCTTTGGTGAGTCTCTTCAGTGAAGCGCACTCGTTTTCAGCAAAGCCGGCCTTCCGGTTGAGCAGAGGGATGCGGGAGGTGTCCCTGGTCAAGACGGCCGGGTGAGAGTAAGCCAGGGCCTTGAAGTCGTTGTGAATGGCATGGCCAATAACCACCTTCCCCATGAGCAGCCTCAGTATCTGCAGAAGATTAAAGACGTCAGTCATTAAAGCCAGAAACATTAAGACATGTTTAGTTCCCATTTACAACCATTTTACCCAAATCCAGTGAACAAGCAAAAAAAAGTTATGTAGCAGAGGAAGGCTAAGGTAGTGTTTGATAAGTAGTAAACCTTAAAATGCATAATTAAAGCTTTTCTCACCTCTTTTCTAGCCTCTGGGTAAGGCGTGGCCTTCATGAGGTCTCTGGGTCTGACGCCACTCCACCGGGTGCGGTAGTCCGTAACGGGCATGGAGGGGTTGATGAACTTGTCATAAACCACATCTCCTTCATAGGACACTATGCTGCAGCGTGCCAGCTGGCTCATGCGGCCTTTCGGTCCCGCACCCACCATCTCACAGTCGATGGCGAGGTACTTGGTGGGGTTCCCTGCTGAGGCGGCGGTTGGTTTATGACAGCTTGACACTGAAGGGCTGGGCACTGTAGCGAGATGATTGGCGGGGTTCCCTGCTGAGGCGGCGGGGCGTTTATGGCTGCTTGATGCTGAGGGGACGGTGCCGGTGGCTTTTGTTGCTGTGTTTGCAGGTTCCGTTGGTTTTTCGTGGTTTCCTTGGTTGTTCACAGTGAAAGTGAGTGAAGGCTGGTAGTGAGTGAATGTGGAAGACCTGGAGCTGCAGGGACGTTCACTGGCCGCACTGGTAGGACGAGGTAAATGTTTTCGTGTGCCACTGGGACTTGGCTGACATTCGGTGGCTGAGCTGTTCTGGCGGGCAGTGCGGCCACGCCTGGAGGCTCCTGGGTGGCGGCTGCAGTTCTGCTGACCTGTCGGGTGGCCTTTCCCCTCAAAGTAGCGCATCTTTTGATGAAACAACTGGCTTTTCCTCTTTCTCTCCTCAGCTGAATTTCTTCTGTGTGAGGGGCCATCAGAGGAGCAAACACTGACAAAAATGTCTGACATGTTAACATCAATGTTGTTGGGGCAGCCGTTTCCGGACATCCTCTTTACGGTGGTCCGCGGTGCAACAGCTCAGCATGGAGGCAGCATCCTGGAAGACAAGCGCATGATCAAACTTCGTCTTAATCTTCAGACCACAGTTTTAGTACATTCTTGCCTTAAAAGCTATGAAATCTACTGGCCACATGCAATTTTTTTTAAATATATGTAGACATAATAGTATTATACGTAGACGGTATTTTAGGTCTAGATACACTTGTATAATACACAGATGGGAGGAAAAATATTTAAAAATAAAAAGCTTCCCTGGAAGCTTTTCAAGCTTCATTATTCTTGTCAGTATGCATCTCACGATACACCCCGAAATTGGACTTTGAATTGGATTCACCATTGTTGCCAGCCCAGGGACTTGAACCTGGGTCCTCCAGGCGCAATGCAACCACTAGGCCATCACTTCACTGCCTAACCTGTTCAGTCTACAGCCGTATCTGGACAGCGAAAGGTTTTCATTTTATAATCTGCCACAAAGTATTTTAGAGAACGAAACTATGCGATGAAAGTGTAGACTTTCCGTTTGGATCTCAGTGGCCCCTGAACGCACCATTTTCCACTTTCAGGAAAACACATTTCTCGGGGCGTCGTGTTATTTGGAGAAAGTGGCGTGAATTTACAAACGACCCGTTTGTAACGGATGAAAACGCAGCATTGGAGTCTGTTTGGAGTCTATTTGTGCTTCTTTCCGTGGTTCCGATTCACGTTTATCTTAGTTTTGTTGGTCCAAACGTCTGCTAAATCAAACTTACACCTGTACCTGTAACTGCGGTGTCAAGCGACTACTGGAGCGACTGTCCAAACGTCGTCTGAACCCGAACTGAAACGTCGGCGACGTTTCGTTTTCAACAACATGATGAGCTAACGGCGGGGCACGTCGACGCCCAGACCGGGCCGCTTGTAGGGGCTGAAATGACGAGTCTGGGACGGAAGCGTGGCTTTAGTTTGTTCAACATTCACACGTTCATACCGACGGACCCCTTAAAATGTGAGTTCTGAGAAAAACTAGGTGAAATACAAAACCAGACACCTTCGACGCCTTCAACGATAAACATCCGGAGCATGATGCCTTCACGGACTACGGGCAGAACAGGCTCGTCGCAAAAGTCTAAATTTTAACAGTTTTGGCCTCGATATCTTTAGCTCCCAACTACATATATAATATATATTTAAAATAAATTTATTAACAAACCTTCATTTTCTTCCACAAATGTATAGTAAGTATTTGGGCACAAAATACAAGACACGTTATGAATGCATCAATATTAGAAATTCGTCATACACTAATAAATAATAGACTAATAAAAATTGTAATGATTAATAGGCTATATAACAGCAAATACTGTAAACCGAGAAGACATCAAAAATGTCCAAATCTAAAACGGCTCACTCCGTAAATGCGTAGTAATCTGATGAAAACCAAAAATTACGAGGGATTTGTGAACGCACCGTGTTATACACGTGAAAGTTGCAGGAAGCTAAAGTAAATAGCAACCAGTATTTTCTTAATTCGGAGCTACCTTAACATTTTATTATTTTATTTTTTTCCTTACCAACCGGAACTGTGACGTAGCTCCTAACAGGTAACGCATGCTGGTATTAGCAGCCCAACATGAGGAGATGTTTCTCTGCAGACGACCAGAAGGAGCTGGCGGCGCGGCTCTCCGCGCTCCTGTCGCAGTACTCCTCCCTGACGGACTCCTACATTATCGTACGTTCACGCTTAGTCTGCAGCCTGCTCTTTTTGACGTGTATGACTCTTATATTCGTAGTTGCAGTTTGTATCCACCTTATGAGAGCGTCATGAAATGAAATGACACGCAAACGTGCATTTTTATGCATTTGTTCGTTGCTGGTCCCTGTGCAGGAGTTCTTCTCTGAAGGTCTCTGGCACACACTACCCCGCACGTGGCGGCCGGTGCTGCAGGACCTGTCCTATCCGCAGACCGCGGACCTTCTATTGGACGCCGCTGTTAAAGACCGGAGGTACTGCTGACTCCCATCCCATCACGCCATTCATGCTTAACGGAAGGTCACCAAATATCAAACATGCAAAAAACATTGAAAACACAAAAGGAACAAATCAGTGACAAAGAAGTTGAACATGCAAGTGAAACTAGAGAGATTGTAGCCTATCAGTGGCATCCTCAGCCTCAGATATGAAAACTAAAGTCACGATGTGTACACACGGTAGCAAATAACCAGTATGGTCTCGCCTTAAAAAGCTACGAAATCTACTGGCCACATGCCACCTTTTTTAATATATGTAGACATGTAGTATTATACGTAGATGGTATATTTGGTCTAGATACACTTATATAATACACAGATTTTGGTATCATCCTAAAAACACAACATGATAAACTTGGATAGAAAAAAGTGAATAAGGACGAATGAGGAAATGATAACTAGTCTTTTCATTATAGGTATCCTTCGGTGTGGCCTCTGTCTCTGTTGGCTTTCCGTGCCACAGCTCATGCCCTGGCGTTTCCCAGAGAGCTCAGCCACGACGGAGCTGAGGAGGCTGGGTCGGCCAAGCCGGAGGAGTTCCTGGAAAACCACAGTCAGAGCTCTCTGCTAGGACACATATTCAGGAAGCACGTTAAGCCCAAGAAACAGCATGAGATCCGAAAGCTTGGAATGGTACGTCAATGCTCATTTGTTGGGGTCCCCGGCTTATAATTTTGTTGTTTTTCTGTTAACTGTGTTTTTTTTTTTTCCCATCCAGCTGGTAAAACAACTGTGTGACCTGACTGACTGCAAGAGAGTGGTGGATGTGGGCTCTGGGCAGGTATTATTCACCAGATACAGGATTTACTGTTGCATGGAGGTGTTGCAACTCTGAGCTTCTCTGTTTAATATACTTATAACTCATGAAAAAGAAAAAAGTTGAACATTTGTGGAGAGAGCTTAAAAAGAAGCTCCAAATCTTCACGCATTAAATACTGCGTTGTGTCCAAACTCTTGCTCTGAGCAGGGTCATCTGACTCGATTCATGTCCTTTGGGCTCGGACTGTCTGTGACCGCCATTGAGGCTGATCAAGCGCTTGTTGCTATGGCATCCAAATTTGATGGAGAGTTGGTGTGGGCTTTGGAAAAGGAAAGGCAGAAAAAGGTTGGTACTTTGTTTAAACAAAAGCAATATTTTCTCCTGATCAAATATTAAAAATGACATCAAATGTTGTTTAAGCTGCACACTAAAGCAGGTCTCTTAAGCTTAGTTTCATGTTATAAGTTTAAGCTTAAGAGTCTAAGTTAATTGTATAGAATATGAGAAAAGTATTAGATTTTTCAGTTTTTCTCTGGTTGTGGCGACTCGAGGGAGAAGATTCACAGTCGCTGTATAGTAACACACAATAACTATAATAATAAGAATTGTTTCAATATAAACATGAAGCAGCATCTTTTTCCATTTTAGATCTGCTCTTCTCAGCCTACTTTATCGCATCCCTTCCCCCACCATGTGGCCAGTTGGGTAAACCCCAGTGCATCATGGGAAGCTTTCATCCATCAGCTTGGAGCTGCACATCGCGTCAGTGATGGTCCTCCGACTCCATATGGTCTCAGTAAAAAGAGACTGCGGCGTGAAGATGAGCAGGGAAACTCACTCGCAGCTCAGACCTCACCATCGCTGGGGTCCACACACCCTCTGGATCAGGCGCAGAACTCAAGCAAGGACGAGTCTGACGAGGAACTAACCGCTGACCACTGTTGCTCAGGCGCCAAGGGGGACTTTGAGGAGGGCGTAAATCCTGAGCAGAACAGCCTGAGAAGCTATCCAGACTTTGTCCTGACCGGTCTCCATGCCTGCGGGGACCTCAGCGCCACACTTCTTCGCCACTTTGTTAACTGCCCTCATGTTCGGGGCATCACGTCTGTGGCATGTTGCTACATGAAAATCTCAACCGAAGAAAACCCCACCCCACCAGGACTGGTCACAGCTCCCACTCCACCCACGCAAGGTGCCGACACGCTGCCCTCCGAGTTCGGCTACCCAATGAGCTCTTGGGTGAAGGGATTGCCCGGACATCGGCTGTCCTATAAGGCCCGAGAGGGGGCGTGTCACGCTGTGGAGGACTACGTGCGAAGGCTCAGAGAGGGAAGCGCGTTGCTCAGGACGCACTGTTACCGGGCCATGCTGGAGACCTTCATCCGGCATTCAAGGCCAGATCTGCGCAGGGCAGGAATCCAGACCATAAAGAAGTCCCACAGACTGTCCTTTAATGAGTGAGTGAGCACTGTTCCTGCAGACTTTTACACCGGTTTTTATTTCAGCAGCTGCATGGCGGCCTGTTGCTGGCCGTCAGACCCTGAAGAGGTCTATTGAGGATGGGAATGTGCAGCATAAGTGGGTCTGACTGCTCATCCAGGAAAAGTTGTGATGAAAACAAATGGGTCAATTCTGGCTGCTGGCATGACTCTGGTTTTCTTTCCTTTTGTTTCCCATGTGAGGACACTAGTGCCAGATGCTTTCAGGTTCTGTTTCATTTGTCGTTTTATTAAACGTTGTGTCCTCTCAGATATGCCCGTCTGGGCCTGGCCCGGGTCGGGCTGCCGCCTGACTTGCCCCTGGACCTGGATCGAGTGGAGGCCATGCTGAGAGAGCAGAATAGGGTGGTGGTGTACTTCAGCCTGACGCTGCTGCTCGCTCCTGTGGTGGAGACGCTGGTGCTGCTGGACAGAATGATCTACCTGCAGGAGAACGGTGAGCTGGGGGAGGGCGCCATACGTGCAGTGTTCGCTCCGATGTTGGTGCTGTAATTTTCTATCTACATAAACTACAATCCCGTGTGTCTCCGCAGGCGTCGACAGTCAGTTGGTTCCTCTCTTCAATCCAAACTTTTCTCCCAGAAACTTTGTGCTGGTAGCTCTGAAACCAAATGGACAGTGAGAAGAAAAAACAGACTAACTCAGTTCTTCACTATTTTAAAAGGATTTTAGAGATTTTATATTAAGGTCATACTTAAGTTTGCTTGCTTTGGACATAATCTTGGCAACAGACATGTTTTACCTGATGATCATGTATTTGTGGAGTTTTCATTGCTGATTTAGGATTTGTTTAGACACACACCTGACTTCTGTGATTATGTCTTATTTTAGGTCATCACATCTGATATTTTATTGGAGCTTTTTTGGGCCTATCATTTTTTTATGCTCTGCTTCTTATTGTTAAAGTAAACAATTTGGTTTTAATGGCAGCTACAGCAGCATGTTTTTGTTTGCTTTACCATTGATGCCCGTTAAACATGTTTCTGGAGGCTTTAGTTTTTATACTCTAGATCAAATATGACACCATCTCATAAAAGTGCGGGTAACATGTCGGGACATGGTGCGCTGTAGACTGGAGCTGACACATTTCTGGTCTAGAGTGCAGGTCACATGTTTCTGCCCCGTCTGCAGCAAGACCCTTCTGGGTCCGGAGGACTTGTACCTCGGACCATGCTGTTATGGGATGTGGCCTGTAGATGTCAGCGTTAACGTGGGTTTTGAATGGTTTGAAACGTTTCCGTGTTTCACAAACCCTAAGTTTGCCTCTTTATCATGCTCCAGCACACCTGAATCAAACACCTGGATGACCTCATCAGCTTGTCATGACAGTCAGCTGTGTTGGTGCAGGGAAGCGTCTGAAGCCTGCAGGGCAGTGGGTCTCTAGGACCAGAGCTGAAACGCAGTAGCTACACCTTCAGTCATTCTGCTGTCTTCTCGTGTTTACAGGTAAGTTTTGCTCTTTATGCTTAGACACCCAACAAAGAGCTTTTGAAGCTTATAATTAAAAGAACTAATGCAGAACACGTTCAGTGGCTTTACATCTCAGTACTGAACTGAGCAATCTCTTACTGTGGCAGTCTAATCAAAAATCTTCTGATTTATGGTCCTTTCAATGAAGTGTTGTAAACTGAGTTTGATGATGTGGCTCTTCCAGAACACGTGTTCTGTGCAGCTGCGTGTTTCACGTTCTGCAGGAGTCTCTCTAATGTAATCACTGCAATGCTGCTTTCTTCACTTGACTTTTCTTTGTAATCAGCATGCATTTGTGCGACGCCATGGCTGGAGTAAAAATAAAGTGTGTGTGTGTGTGTGTGTGTGTGTGTGTGTAACCCTTTTAAGTGCCTAATTTCAGCTCTGCATGATAATCGTAATTTCCAACCATCTAAGATTCATATTAACGAAGAGAAAAGCATTTAAATAAGATTAATGAAACCATGTGGAGCACAAGTGTTTTCCTATTTACCGTCTACACACTCATTACATAAATCAATGGCCCAGATTATAATCATTTTTAGGATCACTACTTTGTCAGGAGCGAATTGGACCCAGGGAGAGAAGTCGAAGTAGGAGCTGAGGATGTGCCAACCAGGATCTGATCTAGTCTGGAGCCTGTAATGATGAAATCACTGAAAAACTGCATGTTTTCACTTTTGAAAAAGTGGGAGGTGGGGGGTTGGTCGACTGGTATTTGGTGAAGGAGGGTCCTGATGGAGTTGTTTTCTTTTCTGCTGTTCTACCACATTGAATGAGAGAACGCTGTTGTAAGAGAGTGAGAATACTCAGAATACATGTCACGCACTATGCAACCACTTAGATGCAAAAATACCACAAATCTAAAACGGAAAAATACTTCCAGACTCTTGTAACATGTGGATTTGAGTGCAGAAACGGAGAATTCTCTAAAGTCATTAAATTAATAAACTCCAGTGAGTAAAGTTTTGTCACGTTCTGTTTTTTTTTTTTTTTGTTTTTGTTTTTTTCACTACAGAAAGAGACCGTCATGCCAACCTTCTCTTTACCATTAAAACACCAAACAAATCATGATACTACATGGGGGCTGGGCCACAAATAAAAGATCAAAACACACTGCTGCTTTTAACAACATGCTGTTTCAATTTTTACTCTGTCCAAAGAGGTTTATTTGTGTGTCTGCAACCATTTATCGGCCCAGGCTTTGCAGAAAACTCATAACCAAGTGCTGCTTACCGGGCTCTTGTTTCCTTGGACCAAATGGTTCTGATCAGAGGCCACGAAACATGTGCAGAGTTGATTACAACACATTTCCAGGGTACTGAATGCCCCGCAGACGCCGAAGTCCTTTAACATTTGAAAACCTTATAACACGAAGACTTTACCACACATCACAGAACAGTCTTGTGTAAACTTTTAAAAACGATATTTGCAGAAGACACAGCTGTCCTGTGTTGAATCAAACACTACGTTTAAAAAAAAAAAAAAAAAGTTTTATAAGTCAAATAGTATTCAGAGTGAAGTATATACATAAGGACAGTGAAATTAGAGCAACAGTTTAGGGTGAGATTTAGTTACAAGGGGGCGTAATTAAAAATGATTGGGTCAATTTTGTAAACGGGTACAGCTACCAGTCACAAAATGTTAATATATTATCACAAATGATTGCTTGTATAATCAACAGAATTCCTGCTATAGGTTTATAAAACCTATAGCAGGAATTCTTTCTATTGATTCTGTGAACAACCAGGTTTTTTTTATTCGACGACTGGGATTCACAGCTCATCAGCTTCAACGTGTGAGGAAGGCACGGCGATGATGAACGTCCACTGACGTGTGTCCTCACTGTCAGTCCTCTGAAGAGGGTTTAAAGACATGCTACATAGCAACATCACTCCTGACCACATGGGGGCAGCATATCAGAAGAAATGTCATGCATCACCAGAACCAACATTTGTTCGCTGTAGGAAGGAAACGTGCCGTAACCTCCGCCATAGCCTGACACCCGGCTCTCCAGAAACGTAACTGTCCGTTAGGTTAACGCAGATCGCAGCGTGGTAGCGCAGCGTTGTGTTTTCACACCGCCACTAAGCCAAGTACAACGGTGGACTGTAGATCGACTGATCTGCTCCAACTCACATAACGTGCTTTATTTCATCCACCGCTATGTCTGAGCTACATAAAGGACATAAAAAAACTAAGCTCAGGACTGCAAGATGCAGCGCTGCAGAAACGAGCCCTAAGCGCCACGTAGTCTGGTAATGTAATGGCGCCACGACGTAAACGGGCCAGCATTTCGGCTCCCTTAGGTAGGCTACGTGCTCAGATGCTGCACCGATGCACAAATCACCCTGTTTGTGAAACGGACACCTAAAGTGTGAACTGGCAAGGTTCCCGGAAAACAGGCAAGATTCAGACGGAATGCCAACCTTAATTTGCATTCTTGTTATTTCTGTTCCTCTGCATAACTTGGTCAGTTTTCATAGCAGTACGGTAAAATCATGTTATATCCCAGCGTGTGGTTTCCCACATATCAAGAGCTGCTGCTCTTTTCTAGCTGTCGTACCAGCGGTGTTGAAACACTTTCCATGCAGAGGTCATCTTTAGTGCACTAGCAGTTATGAACCGCGCTCTCAGCCCCCCAGGAAGCACATATGACAAGCAGATGTTGTACGTGCTACAAACCTCCCTTGGATTGGTTTCCCTGCTCTGAGACCAGTTCGGTTCTGTTATGGAGAGTTTTTGTAATATGCGGCCTTACTAGTGATCCTATATCACTGACCATTTTGTAAAAAAACCAACAAAAACTCAGTGTACGGATTCATACTCCACCTCCTAAATGAAGCAACACACACACACACTCGTGTCAAACCACCTTCCAGCTCGGTGAAACCATCCCGGACAGTCTTTGTGATGTTGATCCCGGCAGTGTCGTCTCTGCAGCTGTCTCCACATCACGGACACACCAGGAGAAATGCAGGACAAGCTGCAAGCCAGTAACAGCCAGCTTGGCCAAGGTTCGGGATACAACACGACGCTCCGCCCGAAGGAGTCCCAGGCTTCAACCTAAAGCCAACTGTTCGGATGATGGAGGCGGCGGGTTCTCCACACATCGTAGCACTCCTGTGTTGCGTTGCTGTGCCAGAAGGCAGCTCGGACGAAGACAGCCGGCTGAAACCGTGCAGATCCTCTGTGACGAGGTGAAGAGAGACCTACCTTCAGGGAAAACTGCTGTTCTGGCCCACGAGGCTCCAGTGAGAAGTTCAACCGATGTCTGTGTCCAGGTTGGTATGTCGGAATGAGGCTTTTAATTCATGTGTAGTGGAAAGTGTTTTCGTTTGTTCTTAAAACAAAAGGACATTTTATGATTCTTCATGCTTGTTTTACTGAAAGCATGTCAGCGCACCCGCTCAGGAATCAGTCCAGTATCAAACATGATAATGGGTGAAAAGCGGAAACTGCCAAGCGTCTCGGTTTATGCACCTGAACGTCTCGTCATTGATCTCACAGTTCCTCTGAAATGGAAAACTGGGATCATGAGCACAAACTGTATGGAAGATTACCAGGATTTAAGAACCAAATATCAGGGTAGCGTTCTTTGCTCCCTGGTAATCACTATGATTAAGCTGGGCCGGACCTTCACAGACAGGAGTTCAGGGCCTCGGGTGGAGAAGTCATGCTGGTTGACCGGTAGGAGCTGAGGCGCTACACCTATCAAACAGTAAGAGGCATCCTAAAGTGACCTCAGGGAGCACAGAAACCTCGCCCACTTATCGCACTTGTCTGCATGACCATGAAAAAAATACAAAATTATTAAGTGAAAATGAAGTGAACAGTTGAAATGGACGGATTGCAGGGCAGACCGAAGGGACAACTTCGGGTTTAGATGAATTATACGTTTTCTGCATTTCACAAGGGAGTTTGAGTTTTGATAACTTTTGATTGGTTTCATCTACAAATGTCAGTAAATTCAAAATCCAGGGACAAACGTGACAAAACAAGGTACGGTGCCAGAAATGTGCAGTTATTTATTTGGTTATCTGTTATATTTTAAAAGACATCCCACATACTGAACAGCATCTAGATTTCTTTCTTGTGAAATGACTCAGACTCCACCCCCTTTTTGATACATGTCAGCCAATCACTGTCCCCTGACCCCAAGACCTGCGTTACGAGACCGTCCTACCAAATATCTAGGTCCCCGAACTGCGGCGGTATTCGGTACCAGTATTACCCTCCTGTTGAAATCGAGTGCTCGCCTCAGTTGGAGCCTTTCATGTGCTCAGTCTACGCTCCTCAGTGTGTCTCAGGAGGACGTCAGCCTCTCTGCAGAACATCTGCGAGGAGGCCCGGTTCAGCCGTGAAAGATTCATGTACATTTATGACTTCTAGCTGCCTGGAGCTCTGCAGTGTGAAGCATTTTCCAGAGTCCTGTGAACAGGTAACTCTGCCTGTCTGTAAGTTCTCATGCAGCGTTTTAGTTGTTAAAGGTAGAATAGAATAGAATGTCCTTCATTGTCATGATACTGAATGTACAATGAGATTGGAGCTTCTCCTTTTCAGTGCAAAAACGTGACAATCGACTTTAGTTCACTGACGCACAGTACCTCATCCAGACTAACTAAACAGGGAAGAATTGATGTTGAAATCCAAATCTTTGGTCCAAAGCTGCCTTGTAAAATCATCCTGACACCAATGATCTGCTAATTCTCTAAAAAACAAAAGGCTGCCACATCGTGGCATGTCTGCTCATTCTCTTTCCGTCGGTACTCCGTTGAGGGACGTGCAGCCCTGTTCACAAGGGCCAACTTGAAACAACCACCCCCACATTAGTGACTCAAAAATACAAAATCACAACCAGATGTTGTGTACTTGGATTGAATTTCTCAGAATTGGTCTCCTGTTCTGAGATCAGTTTGGCTCTCATTTTTGTGTTGAGCATCCTATTATTTTATGACCGTACCGGTGGTTCTAAATCAGCGCCTCGTTTGTGGAAACTTCATTCGTAGACTCATACTCCGCCTATCTAGGGCCGCACAAACAACCTAACGCTGTTAAACGGCCAAAGACGGGGTTTTTTTGCTCTCACCGACAGCCATGAAGCATTTGTTCCTCATAGTTCTGTCTGTGCTGGCGTCTCCTCAGGAGGCTCAAATCAGGAGAGATGACAGGGCAACCTGCAAGCCAGTGACGGCCAGCTTTTGCCAAGGTTTGGGATACACCACTACCCTCCACCAGAATGGAGTTCAAGGCTACCAGCTGCAGCAAATTGGTCAGATGGTGGAGACGGCGTGTTCGCCGCTCATCGCAACGCTCATGTGTCGTGTTGTTGTGCCTGAATGCAGCTCAGAAGATGACAACCGGGTGAAACCGTGCAGAGCTCTCTGTGAGAAGGTCAAGAGAGACTGTGAGGCCACCCTAAAGGCCAAACGGTTGTACTGGCCATCGAAGCTTCGCTGTGATTCTTTACCAGAGTCCAACTGCGTACAGGTCAGTACGAGACCCTTCCTAAAACTCTACAAATGACTAATTTGGGGGGGGGGGGGGTAGCTGAGAATTATTTGCATGATAAATGTAAATCTTTATTACTTCCATCCAAGAAAAGCTTGTGAATATTCAACCAATAATTGCTTCACCGCTGAAGTATTTGTGCAGAGGGGGGGGGTTGTATGTCATGAAAATAGCAGATATCCTTGACTTTGTGTTCTCTGCCGCTCCAGGGTCACGTCACCCCTGTTACTCAAGCCCCTCCTGGAACATGCCAGCCAGTCACTGTCTCTCTCTGCCAAGACCTGCCTTACAGCGAGACCATCCTACCAAACAGTCTGGGTCACAAAACGCAGGAAGAAGCCGACCTGGAGATACATCAGTTTTACCCTCTCGTTAAAGTAGACTGCTCCCCCCATTTGAAGCCTTTCTTGTGCTCCGTCTACACCCCCAAATGTGTCTTAGGAAGAGCTCGGCCTCCCTGCAGAACCCTCTGTGAGCAGGCACGGTCTGGCTGTGAAAGTTTAATGAACAGGTTTGGCTTTCAGTGGCCTGAAGCGCTGCAGTGCGACAATTACACCAAAGAGTTCTGCGAGCAGGTGAGTCCGCCCGTCTGACTCGGACACGAATGAGTGCAGAGTCTTTGAAGAGAAAAACCGGAGATGCTGCAGAATGAGATTTGACTATTAGTGTTAAGTTTTCTCTAATAATGACACCTTAAAGCAAGACAAACCACATGTTGCCATTTTAATTACTGTTGTTGGCAAAAAGTGTCCACAAGTGACCATAAATGACTAAACTTGGCTGTCAAATGATCACTATGGCAGTAAAACCAACAAAGGAGTAACGCAGGAGCGACAACTTTAGGATTAATGTAAGTTATGTTTATTTCACCAGCCTCCACACATCCGGTTTGGCGGAGCCTCCTCACCAACATGTCAGGCCATCAGCACTCCCTTATGCAAAGACCTGCCTTACGCTGAAACTGCCCTGCCCGGCGTTCTTGGCTACAAAACACAGGAGGAGGTGAACCTGGCAATCAAACCGTTTATGCCGCTGATACAGTTTGGCTGCTCCCCTTATTTGAAGCCGTTCCTGTGCTCCGTCCACCTTCCCAAATGTGTGTCAGGACATGCTGAAACTCCCTGCAGAAGGCTCTGTGAGCAGGCTCGGTCCGGCTGTGAGCTGCTGATGAGCAGGTTTGGCATCCAGTGGAGTCCTGCCCTGAACTGTGAAGCGTTTTCCACAGAGACCTGTGAACAGGTGAGTCCATTCACTCTCATTAGCACTAAGAAGTTATCGAGTATTTACGGCCACTGAGGAAAATGTGGTCATCACAGACTCTTTAAGGCATTTGTTTCCAGAAGGTTTTGCCTTCCAAATGAATTTTTGGATTATTTCTAATTGATGTTGGAAACCATAATCTGTGTCTTCAGAACTGAAGATGATGCACTTGTGTTTGCAGTATGGAGTGAGCAGCAGCGGGGGAATCTGTGAGCCGATCACCATACCGATGTGCCAGGGTTTATCGTACAACCTGACCATCGTTCCAAATCTTCTGGGCCACACAAGTCAAAGAGAAGCAGTCATGAAGATGTCTTTCTTCAACTCCATGGTGCAGACGCTGTGCCCAGCGGATATACGTCTCTTCCTGTGTCGGGTGTACACGCCAGAGTGTGTGGAAGGGCAGGTGCAGCGGCCCTGCAGGTCATTCTGCGAAAAAGCCAGGTCTAACTGTGAAAGCTTGATTAGAAGTTTTGGCATGCACTGGCCTGATGAGCTGCAGTGTAATACGTTTCCAGAAGACGC
Source organism: Xenentodon cancila (assembly GCA_014839995.1). NCBI lineage: Eukaryota > Metazoa > Chordata > Actinopteri > Beloniformes > Belonidae > Xenentodon > Xenentodon cancila. Next base: position 556,590 of record CM026211.1, on the reverse strand, counting down.
GTGTGTGTCTGTGAGTAATAGATGCTTGACTACAAACCCAAAAACATTCCAATACAAAAAAGATGGAGAACAGGACGTTTCTGAGAAACTGCAGCTTCGGATGTTTCCCTAATAATCTTTTTTCCTTTTATTTTGTTTTTACAGGGAGACAGCAGGACGGAGGTGAGCACGCTCTTTTCAGAAAATGTAGGTTTCTGTACATGATCTGGTCCCAGTCTGGAGTTGCCCGTGCTCATAAAAAGGCTTTTTGGAGGTAAATCCTCAGAATCTTCAAACACCTGATTCTAATCTTCTTCTTTCTAGATGCTGAGTGCTGAAGATGTCCTTGCTAAACTGAATGCTGGTGGCTACTCTGTTCGTGGCAACTGTCAGTTTCTTTTCCACCAATTTCACAATATAATGTCATCGAGTGAATATTTAAAACTCCTGTTTTTATCCATCAAACTTTAGCCCTGACTCTCAGGACTGCCCGCCTGCTCCTGGTTCATGTGGATGTATCCTTCACAAATCCGTCCGTGGGATTTTCTTTGCTGTTGTTTGAGTTGTTGTTAACTTTGTGCCCTTAATTAGGCTCATTACAATCATGTTATTTCATCATTATTATTTATTCTTTTGTGAAATACTGCAACCAGTGATGGGATCAATAAAAGCAGCAGGAGTTTTACTGCTGAAGGAGGTGTATTTTTCTATGTACTTGGTTTATTTGAAAAATAACATCTTTAACACGTCTTCTTTTTTTTCTAGCCTCTGACAATCCTGGTTCGTTCATTTATCAGGTTCAGATTTACACTTAAATTAAGCAAATTTGTGAGACAAAAAAAGTGCAGATAGGTCAGACACGAGTCTCCATGGACTATGTTTGGAGATGACATGGTGATCTTTACTGAGAGCAGCAGCTGGAGGAAAACCTGGACAGTTGCAGATATGACACAAGAGGTCAGTCACAGCAAGACACAATACAGCTGTGTAAATGAAAAGGAAGCAGGCAGAGGGGCGAAGCAGGTACAGAAGCTTTAATGCTTGGGCTTAACTGTTCAGAGCAATGGGGAGTGTGGTGAAGATGAGAGTACAGGCATGGGGGGGTGGGTGGAGAACACTGTCTGGGGTTACCTGGGACGGGAAGAAGGAAAGGGAGCGGTTTAAGAGAAGGTCCACCAGTGGTTCTCTGTGGCCTGAAGACAGCACTGCTGACGAAGAACTGGAGGCGGCAGAGGAAAACATGGCAAGATCTTGTTTGGGAAGTGGAGGATCTGCTGTGGGAAAGTCTGAATGAAGGAGATAAAGAAGAATTCAGAGAATGATTCGGCAGCTAATCGAACCCCACATCTGTACTCGTATTCAAAAGCCTAATTTAACAAGGCTCGGTTGGACATTAAATAGGACCGTGTTGAGATACATGATGCATTTTAAGCTCTTTAACCAGCCTTTTCAGGAAGACAAAACGGCGGACTTGGATGTGGTGGAGTTCTTCAAACTGGAGCACTATGTGGCCGTAATCAGGAGAGAATATGTGGAGAGCTACGAGAGCAGGAATCCGCCTGCTGTCACAGAGACGCAGATGAAGAAGGCTGTTGCTGCCCACGGTGATACAAATGCTCAGGAGCAAAGATGCACACGTTTTCTACCCTAAATTTAGGCATGATTCTGCTGCCGGTATCATACATTTCAAAATGAGCAAAACTGGCAGCGGCAGTTGTTCAGTGAGCTGCACCAACCCAGACGTGATGAAACGCTTCTCTTTGCTCTTTCCTTCCTCGATTAAAGCAACAAGTTTACAGCTGTCATTAAAAACACAGGAACGTGTTCAACATGAAGATTTCATTTGTGTTTTAACTCTTGTTTTTTTTTAACGCAGATTTTAATTTAGACAAGGAAACGTTCAGAGCTCTGTGGGTTGAATATCGCTCCCAAGGTGGGATCAGCTATGACAACTACGTGGCAGCCCTGACCAAACTTCACATCCTCAAAGGTAACAGCCCCACCAGAAGATTATTCAGGAATGCCTGCATGCAATCCTAAGGCACATGAGCCCCCACATTCGTTGACGGGGTTTTTCCTCTTTTTGGAATAAAATTTAAGAGTTGAAAAAGGTCAAAATAATTTTGTCAAAACATGTGCTTCCTGTGTCAGATCGGTTCCAGTCGCATCTCCTAAATTTGCCGTGTCATTGCCAAGTTGCCAGTTTCTCTTTCAACCAGGTCAGTTTTCATGGTTCTTTTTTTAATCTTGTCAAATCAGTGGAGTTTGACGTCACGTCCTAGATGTGTTCACTTGAAGTTGAGTCAAATACAAAAAGAGAGGTGAATGACTGGAGATGTTACACGTGTTATTAATTCAACCTTTCACCACCATCATACAGAAGTTTGCAGATATTTACAATGTTTTATTTATTTATTTTACTAATGCCACAATTGAAAACTCAGCTGGACAAGATCAAGATGTCAGAGGTGTCATGTGACTGCAGGAACCTTCAGTTTCAAAGAATTAAAATAGCACCATCTGCTGGTCTTTTATCGGCGATGCACCAATAGAAGCGCTGAAGAGACTTCTGTACTGTCATATTTTATATCAATTATAATATTGTTCGCATGAAGCGACCACATTTTATTTCACAGATTTAAACTCTATCTTTGTATGTTTCCTTTTTCAGTTCCTGAAATCCGCCATAATCTGAGGCCCAGCAGAGCTTCACGGACAAGAGGCGTCGATGAAACAGCTGATGCAACTGCTGTGCAGCTGTTTAGTGTGACTGTACTGCAGAAACCTTTATAAGACTGATTTCAGCATTGTCAAGTTTAAATAAAATCCATAACAAAATTGCCTGAGCTATTTCATTTTAAAACGTTGAGTCAGAAATGATTCCTAGTGTTTTTATTGTTGCTGGAAATCTCATGTCTGAAATGTTAGTTTATACGATTACTGAAGATATTGTAGTGCTTTAGACTGTTATATTCAAATGTCTAATAAACAAACAAACAAACAACGTGTGTGCAGCAGAGGTTTTATCAGAGGTGCAAATGTACATATAAACCACAGGATAGAAAATTCCAGGTTTGTTTTTTCTTAAACGGGGGGAGAATTAACATCTAAAACTAAACTTAAACCATGACTTTGGAACTGTGATTTAGTTTGAGTCAGTAATTTAACAAAGGTTTCTATGAGGATTTGTGATTAATACAGACACAAATGCACACAAACAGCCCAAGTGAGATGTTCGTCTAATCTTCTTCATAAATTCAAAGTGCAGTGAAATACAACAGTTACAGTTACAGAGTAAAACAGTACAAGAATATACAAGAATAAAGAAGATATGGAGGTCAAAGGGACCAAATGTATTGAAAGGTATTGTATTGAATGCCTTCATTCACTTTCCATATCGACCTCAGTCCTGTTCAGGGTAACCGGGTCGGTGGAGTCTATCCCAACAGTCCACAGGTGAGGTGCAGCTTGGACAGACGTCAGTCCCTCATGGAGCAACTCAAGACAAGCAACCATTCCCGCTCACTCCTCCGGTCAGCTGAGGATCAATAATCAACCTCACAAGCATGTTTTGGGGCTGTGGAGGAGGCTGGAGTATCTGGAGAAAACCTACAAACATGGGAAAACATGAAAAGTCCAGACAAAAGGCTCCAGCCAGGATTCAAACAGGAACCTTCAGGATGTGTGAAAGCCTTCTCTATATTCCCTCATTTGCCCCTGTAATCCTCTGTTGCTGCTTGTGTCATGTTTATTTAAAGCTGCGGTCATGACTTTCCTTCTAATACCTTTTTTAATTGTCTCATTATCTGGGCCCCAAAGTAAATTGCAGGCGCTACCAAAGCTTTGGTTGCTGCAGAGGAAGAAGTTGAAGTCGAAACATTACCAGAGCTTCCTGTAAAGCGAGGCACAATTTATTAACACGTATATCACTGTGTTTAACATCACAAATTCAAAATGATTTATTTTTAGATTGAAAGAAAAGACAATGTATAGACATCAAAAGAGTATATAAGTTAAATGTATATCATTTTAACTATAATATATATGTTAGAACATGTTGACAACAAAAGAGTGCAAATGGTGTTTAAGAAGTTTTTAAGGAATTATACTTTTTCAAATTAAGATATAATCGCATCCACAATGTCAAAGTGCAATGAAATAGAAGAACAGTTGCAGAAACAAAGCAACACATCTTTGTGTGGCATTGTTCAGTATCAGATCCGACTTTGGTTTACTTCATAATTTACGTCTGATTTGCGTAGTACAGTTGACTTCAGACAAACGCTCCAGTGTACCTCTGGAAGAGTAACTCCTAAAGGACACTCATTTCACGCATTGCTGCATATTAGAAGGTTATTTTGGTATGTCATGATACCATTATTTAGGAAGCAAAATATTTATAGGATGGCATAGGACCAAAAAAGAAAGACATCTTTGTAGATAGTCCAGAGGACATTCATTTTGAACTTTTTAAAGAAGACAGATCATACTTTTACTTTGACCAAGTAAGGTTACTCCTACTGACAGGTGCAGCGGCTACAACCTATTTTCATTTAAATATATTGTACTAAAGTTAATACTACATAGGGTTACAATATGTCAGGGAGGCTTCTCGGTCTTTGAATTACATTAATTGAGGCAAAAGTTCATTGCAGGAAAGCAACAGCTTGTTCCTGCATATCAGGAGTATGCTGTTATACACTAACAGAGGCAACACAAGAAAAGTTGGAGATTTTCTGGACTGCAAACACAAACACTGCTGCAGAAGAAAAAAGTATGAGCATAAAGTTAAAGACAATGTTCCCACAAATAAAATAAGAAATGATGGACTGCATTAAATAACTTCACAAATGCATTTCCAGATCTTCTTCTTCTTCTGCACTCCTTGAAAGCTGTTACTCAAACATAACAGATTATTTCAAACAAGTATAATAAAATAAAGAGTTCCTTGATATGAAATTCAAACACAGAGCACTTGCAGTTTTTCATATCTGTATTTATAAATCAGGTAGAATTTACCACAGAGCTCCATGGAATTTAATAGTTAAAGACTTTTAAACAGTTGTAATATAATTTAATGGGACGTCTGATTTGAATAGTTTTATTATAACCTACAAAATGCGGCAACAGGCAATTTGTCTTCTGATTACGTTATTCAAACACATGACACACAAACACATTTTGCTCTGACTGTTTCATCAACGTTTTTATTTTAGATATTATCTGAAAACAGAGAACATTTGAATACCATTCATTTGCAAGCATTTTGATATGAAAAATGTGCTCATCAGAGTGTACCTCCTCCTCTGAATAAAGAGAGAAAGAACAACGATCATAACTGATGGAGTTTTCGAATGTCAACTTTTATAATCAACATGTATGATCTCACAAATTTGCACTGTAACATTTCAGAGAAGATTCTTTTATTTAATGTGACCTGGACATAGTGGTCTCTGTAGTCCACCAACTGCTCCAGGTTTCTTCCCCTTTATGATCCAGGTCCTGGTCCAGGTTTCTCCCCCCTTATGATCCAGGTCCTGGTCCAGGTTTCTTCCCTCTTAAAGGGGAGTTTTTACCTGCCGTTGTTTATGTAATAATTGATCGGGGTCATGTTCTAGTCCTAGAGACAACTTGTGTTGTAATAGATGATATATAAATAAAATGGAACTGAACTGAACTTAATTCAATTCAATTGGACAGTCTGAGACTGGATTGGTTTGTCAGAGGAAACCCTAAAACAATGAATTGTATCTAAACCAGTTCGGATCCAATCCATTCAAATTAACTTTATCAGTGACTCACCAGATCAAAGTCACGTTTATTGTCAGTTCTGCCACATGTGAGGTTCGTACAGAGAATCAAAATTACGTTACTCTCAAACCCTCAAAAAATAAATGACTCTAAACACAAAGTGCAAATCTAAAATCTAACAGAAACAAGTTATAACATGACGTTGGGTTTAAGAGCCAAAGACAATAAAATTACAGTAAACATGAACCAAACAATGAAATGTCAGTATGATGATGGACATTATTGTTATGATGAAGTGTATTGTAATAATACAACAGTTTTAAAGGTGTGTGTCGGTCTGGTTAAAGGGACCTGGTGCAGTAACTGTCAGTTTTAGACATCTCCAGGGATAGAATTTGATGAAGTCCATGATCTCCAGACTCCAGACTTCAGCCAGTCATTGGCAGAAAAGGATTTTCATTATTATTATTTCATTATATTAAGTATTGAACATTGTGAATATCTTAACAATAATGGTAATGGACTAGAACAATGGATACAACTGATTGTTTTACTGCACATCAAGTGTGTGTAAAGCCAATGTAATAAAACCTCCCGTCATTGTAGGAATACTTTGGATATAACTGTACATTTGCAGAGCTGCAGGAAAATGCACAGCTATTCCAGTGAATTGGTAATTTGCATACAAATCATAAACTTAGGTCATGAAGTTGAATTGTCTCATAAGGCAGTCAGCAGTAACACAATTAAAAACCCAGAGGCCGGTTTTCAGCTTGAAGTGGTGTTTTTTGTTGGAGAAAGAGGCATGGCACTAAGAGGATCAAAAACAGCACGTGTCTGTGGTCACTGTAACCTTGGTAGTTTGTAGTCTTTCCGTACACCAAAACCATATCAAAGGCCGTTAAATGGCTCTGCAAGGGTTTGGGGGCATATTGGCATAGCTGCATGGTGTAGATCAGGGCTGGGCAATTCTGGTCCTAGAGGGTTGGTGTCCTGCATATTTGAGATGTTTCTCTGCTTCAACACACCCTGATACAAACGATTGTGTCACTGACAGACTTATACGGACCTTGATGACAACCTGATGATAATCCACTTATTTTAACCAGGCCGTTGAAGCGAGGAAGCATGTAAAACAAGCAGGACTGCCCCCCTCTGGGACTGGGATTGTCCAGCCCCGGTGCAGATGGTAGTAGCATCATATTTGAACACTGGTGTAGATATTGATATGTAAGTGGCATAATTTAAGAAAAAAAAAACAACAAAAAACTATTCTTAGATAAAACCAGAAGACAACCAGGTGTACGACAACAATGAAGAATGATGATCATTTTCATTCAGCATGACGATGATCATTTTTCTGAGGTGGAGGTGAAGATCTATAACAGCATGAAAGAATATGTCAAGAAAATAAAGCCTGCTTCACATTTCCAAATGACCATAACTGTCATTTTGCCACTTTGGATACAATTTGCATCCAATGCTTAGACAAGGATAAGATGACATCTGTGGTTCAGAGCTGTATATAAGATGCTGCTCTCCTCTGCCTGAACACGCTTCCACCATCTCGCAGAGGAAGGTACGACTCTGAGATGGATCTATTTAAGGACTCTTGACAGATAGTTCCTGTAAAAATGGATTGTATAATTGACGTAAAGTTAGATAGTGCTGGGGTTTCCCTACGTCTTCCTACTTAAACTATGTTTATACACAATCATTGAACTTGTCTTAAACCGTTTTTAACTGTTTAGGAATTTAAAGGCTACGGAAACGCTGACTGCACACATCTGAGAAGAAAAAAGGCGATAGAATGTAAAAACGTATAAAACTTCCAGTAGAAGGATTTAGAAAAGACCAGTGTTGTCGACCTACTCGATCATTTGTTATTATCAATTTAACTTACACATTAATGTAACTCACCTACAATTATGTCATTGTTTTGAAACTAATACATAATTTCCCTGCAGGGAATAAAAAGCTCTTAATGAACTTTTTTTCTTGTCTTTGTTATGTCTTTAATGGTCGTTTTAGGTGCAGGTGGACGAACTCAACAGTTGTAAGTCATAGATATCATTCTTCATTGCCTTTCTTAAGCCAGACACAAAAAGAAGATATCTAATAACATTGTTCTCTCTTCTCCACTGGTCAGGACTGTCAAAGTTATGAACATATATAAATATATATTATTACATGATTGCCTTAAGTTGTAATTCTCCACTCACTGCATTTACAAGATTGTGCAGCCAGGATTAAGATGTACAGGATGTCAGAGCCAAATGGGCCGACAGCGTGTCTGTTTCCTCACCTGATTACATTTACATACAAGATGTCATGTGACTGCTTTGTCCTTCTGTGAATAAAAAGACCACAGCAAGGGGGGACGACGGGGGATGGCCAGGAACCGCCATGGGTGAGACACCTTTGGCCTCGGCCTTTCCCCCCCTTTGCAAAGGTACGAACAGACTGCTGTCTCTGCATGGTTGATTCCTAAAATTGAGAGGTTCTGATAACCTTAACAAGGACTCTTCATACAAAGAAGAAAAACAACATGAGGGCTCTCATCCTCGTTGCCGTAATCCTTCATCTGACGATCTCGGGCACCGAGAGTAATGACGAGATAAGTGACCTTTTTATCTCTTGTGGCTTTGTACATTGGGATTTAGGGAGTTTATAATCTTTACCAGTAACTCCAGTGTCGACTCAGAGCTGTTTGCCTCTAGTTATTGTCGAGTAGGTACACAGACACATGAATCTGACATTATATGATAGTCAACTGTAAGTTGAGATGTATCATAGCACCTTTTGATTTTGTTCCTGTAAATTATTGATTGATTTATTGCCATGAGCTGTTGAACTTCATGTAACATTTTCTTTTATCAAGCCAAAGTTTGGGGATATATTATCATTTAAAAGAATTCCGATAAGAGGAAAGTCTACGTACACGCACTTTGGCATGTATGTGAAGGGCGGCCCTGTCAATTACAACAGTGACTACATACATCGTCAAGGTAAGTTAAACTGAAAATGAAAGTACAATCGACATGAAATATGACACTTCTTTAATGAATGAAAGAGCTTTAATGTAAACGGTTAAAACTCGCCTACAACTGATCTTTTATCGATCAATGGGAGTATGGAGGGACATCAAGTTTAGATTAATAAAACATGAACATTCAAAGTTTAAAGCATTCTTGTTTACTATTTAAGTAAATATTAAGGTCATGTATTGTGCTGTTACAGTTGCTAATTACTGAAAGGGGAAAACATTTCTTACCTTTAAAAACTTAAAACTTGTCAGGTTTTCAAATCAGGACAACAGATGCAAAGGTCTGGATCAAACTGTATTCCATTTCTGACCATCCCATCCATCCATTATCTATACCCACTTGATCCGTCTCCAGGTCACGGGGGTCTGTCGGAGCCTATCCCGACACATTGCCGGGGTCCACCTGGACAGGTCGCCAGTCCATCGCAGGGCCACATACAAGACAGACAACCGTACAGACAGACAATCACATTCACACCTACGGGCAATTTAGTATGATCAATCAACCTACCCTGCATGTTTTTTGGACTGTGGAAGCCGGAGTACCCGGAGGGAACCCACACAAGCACGCGGAGAACATGCAAACTCCACACAGAAAGATCCACCGGGCCGGGAATCGAACCTGCTGTGAGGCAGCAGTGCTGACCACTAAGCCACCGTGCTGCCCCATTTCTGATCAAATGGAGTGAAAGGATGAAGTGGAAAAGAAAGAAAATGAAGAAAACAATTTCTAACATAATTTTGGTTACATTTGTTGTCTAAGTTTTTATTCCCTTTATCATGGCAGGAAAATCTGCGAATTCATTAAGCATTGGCTTTAAAAATTTAACTGGTGATCCATATGAGGTGGAAAACTACCTGGACGAAGCAGTTGATGGGAGTGAAAGGACACCTGACAAAATACAGAAACGGATTGAAATAGTGTTAAGTGAACCTGGACGTTACAATGCCGTCAGCAACAACTGTGAACATCTGGCAACATTCTTGAGATATGGTGTAGCAAATTCTCAGCAGGTAAGCAGTTGTATCCACCCCGGTGTTCACATCTTCCTGCTTCATCCACACCAGCGATAAAGAAAACTTCAACATTATTGGTTTTTGTTTTCATGTTGTGAGAAAATAAAATTGCAGTTTAATCCTGCAAACCGTATGTTGTTATATAACAACGTGGTTGCTGTTGGAGAGGAATAATGTGCCGATTTGGAAAACTTTGTCCAGGGAGAAATAATTGTATACTAATTCATTATTGATAGCCAGGGCACAAACATTTAATTTTTTATCTCAACACTTTCGGAAATTTGAAATAAACTGTATTGCTTCTTTTCACAGCTTCAAACCCGTGCACAAGGTTTCTGTAACAAGGACGGCAGTTGTCAGGAAAAGTGGAATAAAACATATCAAACTATTTTAAGCTCGAGCAATCGAGACACGTCAGATGACACAGCGGCTGCTGGATAGGAACTGATCGACAACCCTGTCAGTCTCCATTGCTCTTTTGGGTTTTCCATGCATATATTATGAAAATATTTGCAATAAAATAATGAGCAAGAACTTTTTCTTTTTGTTTTTCTTTTAGTACGCTATGTTGACTACTTTCTAAAATTTAAATATAACTTATGACTGACAGTGGGAACTTTTAAAAGCAAGTGTTCATGACTTCATGAAAACAAGAGTCTATTGCAGTGATCTCACATTCATCAATAAATTAAATAATAACCTCAAACAAAAGTAATATTTTATAAAATGTCACATACACTATATGTCCAAAGGTCTTCCCCCACCTGCCTCAACTCCATAAGACCTAAATCAACCTCCCATTCCTGATCCAGAGGGTTCGATATGACGTCGGTCCTCCTTTACAGCTGTAACAGCTTCAACTCTTCTGGGAAGTCTGTCCACAAGGTTTAGGAGTGTTTCTGGAAATTTCTGACCATTCTTCCAGAAGCACATTTGTGAGGTCACACTGATGTTGGACCAGAAGTTCTGGCTCTCAGTCTCTGCTCTAATTCATCCCAAAGGTGTTCTGTCGGGTTGAGGTCTGGACTCTGTTCAGGCCAGTCAGGTTCATCCACACCAGACTCTGTCATCCAGGTCTTCATGGACCTGCTTTGTGCACTGGTCCACAGTCATGTTGAAGAGGAAGGGTCCAGGTCCAAACTGTTCCCACAAAGTTGGGAGCTGGAATTGTCCAAAAGTTCTTGGTCTGCTGAAGCATCCAGAGTTCCTGTCACTGGAACTAAGGGTCCAAGTCCAGGTCCTGAAGAACAACCCCACACCATGATCCCCCCTCCACCAAACTTTACACTTGGAACAATGCAGTCAGACAAGTACCGTTGTCCTGGCAACTGCCAAACCAGGACTCGTCCATCAGATCACCGGATGGAGAAGCTCCATTCATCACTCCAGAGAAGGCGTCTCCACTGCTCCAGAGTCCAGTGGCGCCGTGTTTTACACCGCTGCATCCGACGCTTTGCACTCGGTGATGTTTGTCTTAGATGCATCTGCTCGGCCATAGAAACCCATCCATGAAGCTCTCTGAACACTGTTCTGGAGATGATCTGAAGGCCACATGAAGTTTGGAGGTCCGTAGTGATCGAGTCTGCAGAAAGTTGGACACCTCTTCACACCATGCGCCTCAGCATCCTCTGGCCCGCCCCGTCAGTTTACGTTAACTACCACTTCGTGGCTGAGTCGCTGTCGTTCCGAAACACTTCCATGTTCTTATAACACAGCTGACAGCTGACTGAATATTTAGGAGCCAGGAAGTTTCAGGACTGGATTTGTTGCACAGGTGACGTCCTGTCACAGATCCACCTGGACTTCACTGAGCTCCTGAGAGCGACTCGTTCTCTCACAAATAGTTGTAACATAAAACAGTCTGCATGCCGAGGTGCTGGATTTTACTGGACACGTCACCAGTTCATCACAAGGTTCTCATGATTGCAATTTTACAAAATAAATGTGCTACTTTGAAAGTTGACACAGGATCAAAATGCACAATAATACAGATTTTCTTTTAAATTCTGTATTTTCAGGTTACCATTTACGACAGGGCAGAAGATACATCCGATCTTCAGTTGCACAGCCTGTACAGTCAGTCTGTCGCCGGCCAACGGGAGAAGGACGAGACCAATAACACGTTAATTGGAGTGTTTTATTTTTCTAACAGTGTTGACAGACATTTGCCGGTCAGCTGCAACACTGACTCCATTACTGATGCCGTATAAAGTTACAAATGTGAGAGGGATAATACGGTGCAGTCCACAGGTACTCGTGTTCAACTTAGTAAGATGTTATTATACTCATATTAGTTTGTTAAAAGGGTTCATAGTAAAATTAAATGTTACATGTGGACCTGGTTTGTACAACAAAGATCAGAAGCACATACATGACGTGAAAATGTAAAAGGCTTGTGTGTCCCAGTGGAGGCTTCTTGTCCCTTTTATATGCTCATGGTGACCTGGATGAACTACAGACGGAGGAAATGACATCAGTGTCACTTGTGTTCATAACGTTTTACAGTACAGTTTATGTAGTAACATACCAAACTCTCAACACACAACACATTTGCACTATTCATGTGTTATTAACATATTATAAGCTTTTATATTTAAAACATTATTATTATTAAATATTAGATTTGTTCTGTCTCAATTTGTCCCCTACTGTTGTTTATAAGGTTTTATTCTCAACGGTTTTAAGAACATTTAACGTTATTCCCCCTGAACCCAGTTTGGTACCAGATAAATGCACCTGGAGAACAGCTGATAAACAGAATGAGCAACTTTACAGCTGAAGAGTCAATATCACCATTTGGAAAATGTACTGATATTTCAAAAAAAATAAAATAATCAAAAGGCCACGTGTGAATTTGACACAAGCAAATGTAAATCTCTTTATACCAGCAGCGTATGTAGACGTAGTCGTGTAATTGACGAGGTGATAATATGTCCAGGTTTTATCACAAACACGTGACGAGGTTGTCTGATGCAAGACAGCAGAATCATTTACTTTTGTGTAATCAGCGGAGGTGGTGACAAAGTGACAACCTTTATGTACGATCTCTAAGATTCAAGTAAATATTGCACGTCTAAGTGCCAAAGAAGTCAACTCAAGGTGTTCGCTTCAGCTCAGAAAATGAAGAAATACGCCACTAGACTCAATGTTTTTGCAAAGTCAGGATGATAACAGTTCATAGTCACATAACTTTTGAACCTCATCAACAGTTGGCACGAACTTATCCAAATTCAATTCCCCAGCTGAAATTATTCGTGTTTATACCGACTGCACTTTAGAGCCGAGTCAACATCATTACAAGATTAACAATCGTATGCAAATTCTTTTTGAAAAGTAATAAACGTATTCTGTGTGACTGATGTCAGTCACATCATTTATATCACCAACATCTGGAAGCAAAGTGACATTCTGTCGTCGTGAAAACTTACGTCGTCATACTGAAACGACGCATTTCCCGTTTGGGTCGCGTCCCGCCTTCGGAACTGATCTGAAAACAGAAAAGGAAACTTCACGTTTGTGAAAAAGAAACAATAAAAAAGTAAATAATAACTAAAAGACAGGCAAACTTGAGCTGTGGTACATCGCACATGATTTAAGGCTCTGAGGTTGAAAAAAGTCAAACTCAGAAGAGGCTGTTTTTAAGTGCGTGTCCTCTTAAACTTTAAGTTCAGAGGACGGTTAATCAAAAGAACACACACACACTCGTGCGTGCGCGAGTAACGGACAATCTGATCTCATCGGTCAGGGCTTTGTCAGGGGTTATGGGAACTGGGGAGGACCTTGAACGTCTTTGTCTCTGGTTGCATTCGCAGGAATACAATCAGATGGTAGAAAAGGGAACGTCCACTACATGTGGAACCTTTGCCGCACTGAGAACCTAAGAACCTTTGTTAATTTCGTTCATGCCTACAGAAGCTCAGAAAAGGTTCCTGGCGTCTGAAAGCACACATAGGTAGCCCACCCTAAAAAGGAAAAGTGACAGTTTGAGCACTGAAAGCTTCTAAAAGTCTGTTTAGTGTGTTGCTGGACTGCCTTGAGTGACGTTATGAAAACACAAACGAAGGTCAGATGTCACACAGTTGAAGACCCACTCACCGGTCAGAGCACGAAGCCTCACACAACAGCTAACGAAGTCATCGAAGGGGATCCGCCCACTGACGCTGTAGCGCTTCATGATGCAGTTCATGGCCTGAGGGCTCAAACCGTATCCTAAAAGACACAGAATACAGAAACCAGTGGCTCCAGTGGAAGAAAGTCAGGAGTTCTGGTGTAATGTGATGCCAGTGTGACTTCAGTCTGAACTATCCGTATTTCAGGGTAAATCTGCTTCAGTGAAGGAGGTCCTGTCACGGTCCACCGTCCTGGCTCCGATTCAGCCTCCAAAAACGTCACTGTACAGATGTTGAGGCCATCCCTTCACACATGGCCAGTGTTACAAATGCTTCTCCGTTTCCTCAGGCTTCTTCTCATAATAGTTTGATTAAAAATGTTCCCACTTCCATTACACACAAACCTCAAAAACAAATCACACAGGCTCCCTGCTGCTGCTTCCTCGATGACGTCTGAGACCTCGATAACACCTGAACACCTGCTTCTGACGTCATTTGGTCTAACTGTGCACGCGGGTTACGTCATACCAGAAGCCCTTTTACAACAAAGTCTGGTGTGAGACCCGTTTAAAATACCAATGTGAACAACCACACCTGAGCATTAAAACCTGCCGTGCCAACGTAGTCGTAGTGAGCTGCAGTCAACGGAAGGAGAATGTCAGGTAAACCTGAACTTTCACTAATGACAGAAAAATGGGAGTTTTGAGAGTTTATTCTCCACCGCACTGAATCTCATCATCCCATACTTGTGGTGTACAAAAACGAAAGGAAGCCACTGCTTTAATGTGAGCGTACCCATGGATCTAATGGCCTGCTGCATCTCGTGGCCCTCCACCGTCCCGCTGTAATCCCGGTCGAAGGATGCGAAGGTTCCCTTCCAGCCGCTCAGAGCCTGCCACAGCTCCTTGAACTCGTTGAAGCCCATGGTGCCGGACATGTCCCTCTGAGACGTCGCCACGGTCAAGGAGCCTTCATCACTCTTCCTTCCAAAGCATGTCTCTACATGATTACATCCCCACTGTCCTCATCTCACAGCAGTGTTTCTTTAACAACTGACGACTGATAAAACACAAGAGGCTCTTAGAGGGGAAAGAGGCCGTCTTCTCTTTGTTCTCCCTCGTTCTGGCTGCTGATCTACACCCGCCCGCTGTAACAGCAAACTACGTCCCATTTTGAAGGCATTACTCATAAAACTATTGCATTTTAGTATTTAGACGTATCAAGTTCCAACTTGGAAAGCTTTAATCACGTTAAATCTACAAAGTGGAAGCTTGCCGTTTTTGTGAAGCCGTTGCCCCTGCTGCCCACAGATGCTCTAGCCCCCCAACCCTGACGAGGACGGTGTAAAGACATGGTGCCCAACGTCTTGGAGCTCATTGAGCTCAGGCAGAAAGCTGATGTTTGTCCTGTAAGTGAGTTCAGATTTATTCCAGTGCAGGCAGATCTTTGTGAGGAATCAATATATTGCTGTCCAACCACAAGAAGCACCGCCGAACCTCCGGCAGAATCCATTTAGGCCACTTGGGGGTTTCACATGTGCAACGCTGCCTGAAGAGCAACCGTTAACAGAAATGACTTTCACGCTTTAGTGTACGAAGTCTTGACTGACCCGTGAGCGGTGTCGGAGACAGCTAAGAATGACCGGAGGGATAACAGGAACTGCATTTACAGCTGACAAAAGAAATGAAACTTCCAGGAAGATCCTTTCGACTAGCTGGTGTTTTAAAGGATACGTCCAGCATGCTGATCATCAGTCTGCACGTCTCCAGGCTGAAGGCTGCAGAGGGAAACAAGCACAAGACAGGAGACAGGCCACTCAAACATGATTACGACAAAGTGTATTTGTTGGAGAGTGTTGGATGACTCAAATGAATGAATACACATTAGGATGCACACGATGGTTCCAGGTGAGGTAGTAGTTTTATCCTGGATTGAGGAGGATAACGTGCAACGAGAAGGTTGTGCTATTAACAAAGGGAATAAAAAGTCAAATATTTGAAGGTTACAGATACGTTTTCTGTATTTTAGAGACTTATATGCAGGAATTCAGAAGTGAAAGTCTTTTAATTCAACCATTGACTGTTTCAGAAACCCCGGATGAGCCCTCTGTTCCCGGGACGTCCACAGTGTACGTGACAGAAGTTCAAACGTGAAGCTGAGGCCTTAAAGTTAAGTCTTTTTGTCATTTTTCTTTAACTGAATAAGACTTTATTAATCTCCAAGGGGACATTACGTTGTAATGTAAGGGCACTGTGTAAAGTGAGACACACGTGAGGTGAGAAACTGCTGCTTGGTGATGTGAGCGAGCTCTGAATGGATCATCCTGCAGAACAGCATCCAAACCAACGTGGAGAAGGTTTCAAAAACATAAGATTCAACAGATCTAAACTAGCAGACATAAAGCAGACAACAACTGGCAAAGCAGCTGCAAGGTTGTCTTGTTCTAGTTCACGTTACCAGCAGCAGACATTGTCACTTTGAATATCGCTTTGATGAAAGTTGCACAAACTCCGGCCTTTCAGGACAGTCAGAAGCTTTTCTGAGCCGCCGCAGCCACGCTCCCGTCTAAGCAGGAGCTCTCTTACGCTGGTATGAGCCGGAGAGGCCAGACTGTGTGAGGCAGCGCTGCAGCTCATCTGCTGAGATCTGTCCATCCTGACGGAGTTTCATCAAGGAAGTGAGACAAAACACAACAGAGGCGAATAACTGTCAGTTCTTGCACAAAGGTTAAGAGAAGCATCAACTCACAGCCGCTCTCAAATTCAGACCCGTTGCGTACGAGCCGCTGACGGCGTCTTACCTGTCCAGCAACTGCTGCGAAATATCCGTAGAGAGGATCCTGTTGCTGAAACAAGGAAACACACGAGGCTTAGGCTGCGACAGCTGCGTCCTGGTTTCACTGCATCGTTTCCAAACGTTTGTTTGCCTGTTTGGCACCGGGAACTATTTACCGCAAAAATGCAGCTTCATTTTAAAGATCATCCCTTTTAAACAGCAAAACATTCATATTTGTCTGGTTTTCTTACTTAATAACATTAAATGCAATATTATAATAGTAGCATGGTAATTGTGTTCCATCAACTAGGAAGCTCCAGTGATGACAATGAAAACTGAATATTTGTTACAAATCTCTCATTCCTACTTTCATGCAGGACACAGCGATCAGTCACTTCAAGCTCAGGTTGCAGTTAGTTAACGACGATTCAGACGGAATTTAAATAAAACCACAAACTTTACAAACCACCAATCTGCACGTGGCTAGTCGCTGATCTGGTTAAGCACAATCACCCCATCCAGACAGTTTTAGGGCCCGCCCGCCCTGCCTCCCGTCTAGAGGGCACGCCCGCCCTGCCTCCCGTCTAGAGGGCACGCCCGCCCTGCCTCCCGTCTAGAGGGCACGCCCGCCCTGCCTCCTATCTAGAGGGCACGCCCGCCCTGCCTACCATCTAGAGGGCACGCCCGCCCTGCCTACCATCTAGAGGGCACGCCCGCCCTGCCTACCATCTAGAGGGCACGCCCGCCCTGCCTCCCATCTAGAGGGCACGCCCACCGTGCCTCCCATCCAAGGAAGAATGCCCGCCCTGCTTCCCCTTCAGTGGGCCCGCCCGCCCTGCTATCCCTTCAGTGGGCACGCCCGCCCTGCTCCCCTTCCAGTGGGCACGCACGCCCTGCCTCCCATCCAAGGGAGAATGCCCGCTCTGCCTCCCCTCCAGTGGGCACGCCCACCCTGCGTCCCTTCCAAAGGGCACGCCCGACCTGCGTCCCTTCCAAAGGGCACGCCCGCCCTGCTTCCCCTCCAGTGGGTACGCCCACCCTCCCTCCCCTCCAAAGGCACGCCCGACCTGCGTCCCTTCCAAAGGGGACACCCGCCCTGCTTCCCTTCCAGTGGGCACACCTGCCCTCCCTCCCCTCCAAAGGCACGCCCATCCTGCCTCCCCTCCAAGGGCACACCCGCCCTCCCTCCCTTCCAAAGGTCACAATAATCAACTAAGGCATCTCTTGCATAACTATTAGAGATTGCTTCTGCAATAAATTTTACACAAGGTACCTACAAGTCAGCCAAGCAGTTTAAAGGTTCAATAATGATTAAAAACGGTCAAGAAAACCATTAGAAAAGCACTTTTCTACGTAATATCACCGGTCTGTTCAGGGGTTTTAACCCATCATTTCACATTTGTCTTCCCGTTAATGCGCATTTTGGGGGAATTAAACATTTTATGCAACTTTCACTGCGGTTACGTCCTCTTCCGGGCTGGCGGGACCAGCGTCTCTGGGTGCGACGGCTTCTGGTCCACCTTCAGCCACTTTCCGGGTTCTTACCATTCCCGGGAATCCTCCGGGGGCTGCGCCGTATCCGTGAAAGGCCATTTGATCGAGGTCCAGAAACGAGGTCCTTCAACGGGGGAGGGCGTGTCCGCCGAGGAGCACGAGTACCCAGAGACCGCGCCAACGACGAACTAGAACCCGGCGTCGATGACTGAACTCCCGCTACGGGTGCAGGAAGTCCTGCTGGCGCGTGTAAGTCCCGGACCCACCCGGACGCTTGTCGGTTATCTCGTTTCCTCAGTGACGGTCACCCAGCTGCCTTCTGATTGGACGCCGGAAACCACGTGACTTCCAGCCAGTTCTAGTTAAAAAAAAACAAAACAAACTTATGTCCTACAGTCGGGAAAACACTGCTGGCTGCAAATCCAGTCACTAGACAACAAAACAAAACTGAAAACACGATTGAATTAGTCTTAGCAATGAATCAAGTTAACAGAACACTGTGTATGGAAACCACATTGTCATATAACGTTAATTCACGAAAGCAATTCAAAAGGCCGCTAAACACTAAACACCACACACTACACACTACATACTACATACTACACACTAAACAAAACACCAAACAAAACAAACACAAACAACTAACACACACACTACACTAACCACTACACACCACAC
>CM026211.1:467500-537641 GCA_014839995.1 Xenentodon cancila | reverse complement strand
CACACTACATACGAACACGTAAATACTAAACACCACACACTACACACTCCATACTAAAGCAGGCTACACCACTACACACTAAACCACTAAACACCACCACACGACACACTACATACCACACACTACACACTACACACTACATACTAAACACTAAACACCACACACTACACACTACATACTACACACTAATACTAAACACTAACACCACACACTACACACTACACACTAAACACTAAATACTAAACACCACACACTACACACTACATACTAAACACTACACACTACACACTAAACACTAAATACTAAACACAAGCCTGCTGAAATCCTGACAAAATTCACTGCAGATAATGACACGAGCGTTAGTTTCTGATCCTTCTGATTCACTGGAAGACTAAAGAATCATCTCATTGCGTTTTTAAGCAATAAGAACTCCTTAGACCAGGTCCAGTTCAGAAACCACAAGACACCGACTGGTCAAACCTCAAATAAATTAACTCTTAAATATAAGGTATATTTAAAAGCAATTTGTGAGATTTTATTACATTTCTAAAACCCAAAATTGGGCCATTTTTGCGTTAGACCACCTAAGACCAGGTTCCAGTCAAAAAACACAAAACTTATACTTGAGAAACCTGAATTAAATGATGCCCTCACTAGTAAAGAATATACAAAATGCAGATTGTGAGATGTGAAACTTTAATTGAGTTTGTAAAAACACAAAAATACATCAATCTTTATAAGGCTCTTCGGTCTGCCACTCCCCTCCTGCCCCCAGCCTACATCTACGATGAACCTGTGATGAGACTTAAATCATTGCTACTGTACTGGTTCATTTCAGTCAGGGATCAATAAAGTATTTTATCATTTAAACTGAATTTCAGGATGCTGAAGTGAGCTGCCAGTTCACCAGTGGAAACTATCTTCATCGTGCATTCAGTTTAAGAGGCACCACCAACTTCCAGTCAAAACTTTGAAGATATTTTTGTTTGTTTGTTTGTTTTTTTAATAAGCCAAAAGCAACAAAGACACGTTTGCCTTTAGGATTTCATGGAACACTTTCTTCTGTTTGCCATCAAGTTTAACCACAAACGTGTAATACAGATAACACAACTATTTTACAGTTTATGATGGAAATGTTAATGCAGGCGGACTCCAAACACAACATTCAAGTGGAAAAGAATTGGTTATAAAACTCTCAGGACTTGTGAGGAGTTACAACTGTTTAAATAATCCCATCTAAGACAAATAAAGTGCTAATTGACATCTTACATGGCTGTATTTCCTGGTACAACAAATACCATAGCTTTAAAGATTTCTAATCTTTCTCTCTCTCTACTCTCTGTTCTACCTGCTGGTCTTCAGCAGGAGGGTCCCCCCTTATGATCCAGGTCCTGGTCCAGGTTTCTCCTCCCTTATGATCCAGGTCCTGGTCCAGGATTCTTCCCCCCTTATGATCCAGGTCCTGGTCCAGGTTTCTTCCCCCTTATGATCCAGGTCCTGGTCCAGGTTTCTCCCCCCTTATGATCCAGGTCCTGGTCCAGGTTTCTTCCCCCTTATGATCCAGGTCCTGGTCCAGGTTTCTTCCCCCTTATGATCCAGGTCCTGGTCCAGGTCTCTTCCCCCTTATGATCCAGGTCCTGGTCCAGGTTTCCTCCCCCTTATGATCCAGGTCCTGGTCCTGGTCCAGGTTTCTTCCCCCTTATGATCCAGGTCCTGGTCCAGGTTTTTCCCCCCTTATGATCCAGGTCCTGGTCCAGGTTTCCTCCCCCTTATG
Organism: Xenentodon cancila; assembly: GCA_014839995.1. Classification (NCBI taxonomy): domain Eukaryota; kingdom Metazoa; phylum Chordata; class Actinopteri; order Beloniformes; family Belonidae; genus Xenentodon; species Xenentodon cancila. The sequence continues at coordinate 535,867 of CM026211.1, read as the reverse complement.
ATCCAGGTCCTGGTCCAGGTTTCTCCTCCCTTATGATCCAGGTCCTGGTCCAGGTTTCTCCCCCCTTATGATCCAGGTCCTGGTCCAGGTTTCTCCCCCCTTATGATCCAGGTCCTGGTCCAGGTTTCTCCTCCCTTATGATCCAGGTCCTGGTCCAGGTTTCTCCCCCCTTATGATCCAGGTCCTGGTCCAGGTTTCTTCCCTCTTATGATCCAGGTCCTGGTCCAGGTTTCTTCCCTCTTATGATCCAGGTCCTGGTCCAGGTTTCCTCCCCCTTATGATCCAGGTCCTGGTCCAGGTTTCTCCCCCCTTATGATCCAGGTCCTGGTCCAGGTTTCTCCCCCTTATGATCCAGGTCCTGGTCCAGGTTTCTCCCCCCTTATGATCCAGGTCCTGGTCCAGGTTTCCTCCCCCTTATGATCCAGGTCCTGGTCCTGGTCCAGGTTTCTTCCCCCTTATGATCCAGGTCCTGGTCCAGGTTTCTCCTCCCTTATGATCCAGGTCCTGGTCCAGGTTTCTCCCCCCTTATGATCCAGGTCCTGGTCCAGGTTTCTCCCCCCTTATGATCCAGGTCCTGGTCCAGGTTTCTCCCCCCTTATGATCCAGGTCCTGGTCCAGGTTTCTTCCCCCTTATGATCCAGGTCCTGGTCCAGGTTCATGTTCTGGTCTCTGGAAAGATCCTGGAGACAGCTTGTGTTGTAATAGACGCTGCATAAATAAAATGGAATTGAATGATAGATGGTTTTGTTATTATTTCAATGTACGGACACGTCACCGCCTTTACCGGATTTTTGTTTGTTTTCTAAAAATGGAGCAGAAAAAATGGCAGCCATTGAGTTGGGAGAATACGGGAAGGATCCTTTAAGATCCTGGATTACATAAATACCTGAGAAAACCTGACCAATCGGTTTCTCTGAAGTGACACATATGGTCACTCCGTCTGTCTGCACCTCTTTTCCAGAAATACTCAGTGGCTCCATCGTATATAACAGAGGCAGTCCTGGAAGAAAGAAATAAAAAGACTGTTTCCCCAAGCACACTCCTGAGGAGCACTGAAAACATTTATTTCAGCTAGAATGAACAGACTTAATCCCGATTGTTGGGGTTGGTCACCTGGATCTCCTACGAGTGTTTTTCTTCCACGTCCAGGGACCCTTACTTCAAATGCACCAAGCCACGACGGAGACGAGGAGGAGGGACAAACAGAAGAACTTCATGCCGTGTGCCGCCACACTGCAGGTAGTTTAATAGAGAAATGTTTAGCACTTATAGGGAAAAATGAGGGAATGCAATACTTTGAAAGACTAATCACATTGTGAGTATGAAATGAGCTGAGAAATCAGGGAAAGGATTTAATGAGCAGTTTCCTAGTGTGCAGTATTGTCAGTGTCCGTATCCAAATCTCTGGTTGGGTTGATGTTTTCATTGAGTGACATCTACCACATGTTTGGCTCTTACGCTGCTCATTTGTTGTGTTTACAATAGGTTGGTGCAGGACTCATATTCTAGTTTAAATATGCATGCTTTAGTGTATATGATGGTGTAGAACAACACCTGAGTAGTTAAACACTATCATTTTTGCATAATGTTTAGACTAATCAAATCTGACAAACCTGAACATCTCATTTCATTGCATAGATGTAATTTTTGATATTTTAGATATGTGAAAGACGATTGCTAATGGCGTTTGTCTGTGTCCGCCTGGGTGGTATTCTTGTACCGTGAAAACACCCCCACGCTCTCGGTGAGTGCATGTGTGCCAGTACGTGGGGATGACTGCTGATCAGTTTTATTTTTTGTCCAAGCTCAGCAGGTGTCGTGGTCAGGCTCAGGAAACAGATGGATCAGACATATGATTCAGCTGTGACGAGCAACCCTGCGCAATCATTTGCATCCTGCATAACCGGCCACGCATACTGAAGATGTTAAATCATTACAGAATGAATGAATTTCTTCTGTTTTTATTTTTGACTTAACTGCTAAACAGTTTGTGTCCATGTTGACCATGGTCGCTGCTTGGTGACAGTAATTCTGTGACTTACTTGTCTCTTCAGGTTGTCACGACATTGTCAATCCGGCTGCTGACGTTCAGCGGTCCACATATGAACCGCCAGCCCACTCAGTCATCTCCAGCACCTTGACCCTGACTGAATGTGATCCAAATGCTTATTCGTCAGAACATGAAATAATGGTAATTGAAACTGATGGAGGGGAAATACTGCAGCCTTTTGTTGGAGCTTGTAGCTGGGACGGCCCGAGGACAGAAACCCACAGGTGTGTCGGAGGTTATGGCTCGAGGGAACTAGAAGACATGGTTCCCTGCTGGGCTGGATCTAAATTCATTTACCATGCAGGTGGGTGCATAGCAGATGACTTCTGTGTCAAAAGTACTTTTGTGAAGCTGTAATTCTCATTTTCTCTGGTTTTAAGCAAACACAAATGTTCCAGAAGTCAGATTATTCCACTGATAACACTCAGGAGTCCAGTTAACAAACTTCAAAACTAAATGGAAAGAAATCATTACTATGCCTACATACCCTGTTCAACGGTTTGTTAAAGCAAATATCCTTCAGTCACAGTCGGTCACAGACATTCAAGGCATGTAAGCGTCCAGACATGGTGAAGACAACCTGTTGACGTTCAGAACGAGCATCAAAATAGGGGAAAAAGACCATTTAAGTGAGTTTAAATATAGCCTGGTGGTTGATGTCTGACTGACTGGTCCAAGCATTTGAAAGCTTCTCATCTACATGGATTTTCATTCATAAACATCTCAATGATGAGTTGAGATGGGAATGATTCTAAAATGGGAAAAATGGTCGTCTGAGTAAAACTGTCTTGTCACAAAAATGAGAGAAACATTTGATTGTTTCTGCTGGATTCTTTAGCTCGGCTGCTTTTTTTGTTTTGTTTTTCACTTATTTCTTTATAAATTTGAATGTGACTGAATCTAAATTAATTGGACTATAACTAAATGATAATTGGACTAACTAAATTGGACTGTTTCTAACTGGACTGACCTGAACTTGTTTATCTTCTGTACAAAGTGTCTTGACGTGACTTTTGTTGTAAATTTACACTATGTAAAACAAAATTCAATTAAAAATGGAACCGATAGTGACCACAATGGTTTAAAATTACAAAAAAGGTAGAAGTAACTCAAATTGTACAGAAGACTGTCTATGGACATAGAAAACATCTCAAATCTTGAAGCCGGAAGTTTACAGCAGCAAAACACCACACCGGTTGCCACATCTGTCAGCGACAGACTGGAAACTACACCTGCAATTAACTGAAACAATTGGAAAATAATAAAAATAATTGGAAAAGTGCTGCCCGGTTCAATGAATCTCAGTTTCTGTTGGAATATTCAGATGGCAGGGTCAGAATTTGGCAATAATTTGGTTTGTAAACAAATTTTAGTGATTTATGGAGCTTTTTTGTTGGCCATGCATCCCAAACCGGTGTCTTGAACGTGACATTGAGGTTGCTGTGCTCACACAGCCTCCACAGTTGCCAGATCTCATTCCAGTAGAGAGCCTTTGGTATGAAAATTAGGTTAAAAAATCTCTGTTTTGGAGCCAGTGACTGGGGAAAAATGAAAACATAAACAGATGATTGTCTACCCCCTTATATTGGAAAAGTTAACACAATAATAAACTGTGCACAAAAACAACTTTGTAGGAAAATAGACAATAATAATGCTGACAGTGTCACTAGCAACGCTACCAAGTAGGTAAATGTACTCTGAACACATAAAACACTTGTATGTGTCCAAGCAACAGGTTGCTTTTATTTTCCTCTTGCAGTGAGAGGGAGCATGGTGGTAGCAGTGGATGTTGTGGAGGAGGTTGCTGTTGAAGATACTCTCGAAGTGATGTCAGTACCTGCATGAATAAACATTTATCATAATTATACCACTGCTGCAAGTCTTTCTGAAGTGTAAATCCTATTAAACATTTTCATATTAAACACATTCATTCAAGACTTTTCCTTATACAAAAACTGCTCTTCTCTCTTACAGAACAGAGGATGTGTTTACAGATGCTCTGCTGGATCTTGAGGATCTGCAAAACCAACAGCTGTACCCCCCATGAATTCCAGAAAACGGTCATTGTTGTGGTCTTGTGGAGAGTAATGTAAAATGAATACGTAACATAAATAAATACAAAATAATAATAAGCTATACTATACATTCTACTTATGCATTTGATTTATTTGTATTTTACCTAGTCTATCTTTACTGTTGTGCAGGTGAAAATGATATGGTCATCTATAGTCAATAAGAGATCTGTTAATCTGGTATTACCTATCTATCTATCTATCTATCTATCTATCTATCTATCTATCTATCTATCTATCTATCTATCTATCTATCTATCTATCTATCTATCTATCTATCTATCTATCTATCTATCTATCTATCTATCTATCTATCTATCTATCTATCTATCTATTTATCTATCTATCTATCTATCTATCTATCCATCTATCTATCTATCTATCTATCTATCTATCTATCTATCTATCTATCTATCTATCTATCTATCTATCTATCTATCTATCTATCTATCTATCTATCTAGTTGTAACGTTATAAAAGTAGTCAAATACTTTAAATGAAATTAAAAGTGATATTTTGACATTAAAAGGAGGGGTGTCCTAGCAAACTTCAAGTACCAGCATGCATCTCTTCGTTATACCCGCCAACAACAACCCACCATCTGCGTCATCAACTCGCGCGAAATAAAAGGCTTTCGTTGGTTCGGTGCAAAAGCGGATGAAATCTCGCCAAAGTTCACGCTGGTGCGGGTGGAAAACGCTACGATGTCGGAGCCATTACAACCAGAAACCCTCCGGGATCGCACGGACTGTCTCCAGGAGCTGACGGAGTTCACTGAAAAGTGTAAAAAACAGCTCTACGACATGTTTGAAGCGCTGGGATGGTGCGAGGACTACAAGTCTCCAAACCAGGTAAAAATAGTGGTTGAGCTCCTTTCAAACAAAGATGAGTACGGCGACACAGCGGCGACACAGAGGCGATACAGAGGCGATACAGGGCGACACAGGGGCGACACAGGGCGACACAGGGGCGACACAGGGGCGACACAGAGGCGACACAGGGGCGACACAGGGGCGACACAGCGGCGACACGGGGGCGACACGGGGGGGTGACACGGGGGCGACACAGGGACAATACAGAGGCGATACAGTGGCGACACAGTGGCGACACAGTGGCGACACAGGGGCGACACAGAGGCAATACAGAGGCGGGGGGCGATACAGACTTACTTTGGTGTGCAATGAAATGGAAGGAAAACGTTTTTAGCAATTCTTAGGCGTGCTTGATGTTTAATCCACCCGTGTCATGTAGACTTGAATTCAGTTCCTCTCAAAGATGTTTAATGTGATTTTTCAATGACTTCAATTTCTTAAGCTATATTGACACTGACAGGTTTACATTATTTATTCTTTCACAATGACTGAAAATCTCCAAAATATCCTCCAGGATGTTTTTGTGAAGATGTGTAATGGCAGTTAGACTTTACAAAATTGCATCACAACGAAATTAAACAGTAAATCCACAATATAGTAGTTTAAAAAAATACATTTAGTTTGTAATTGATAGAAGGTTAATCCCATGATGTACTGATGATTCAGAATTAACATAAGACGTTCTTTTTAATGCTGTGATTTATTGCAGGAACCGATGGGTCTGTGTCCCTATGACCCTGACCACAGAGTCCCAATCAGGACCATGGAGAAGCACAAGGCTTCCTGCAAGCTGCGAAAAATGTCCTACACATCCGAGGAGCAGGTAACACACATGGGCACAACAAAATGGAAGTAAGCGCGACCAGTCCGCGATTGATTCGTGAGCGCACATGTTCTTCTGCGTTTGAACCTGGAGGACGTTGTTAGTAACGGCTGAATTTTCTGCAAATCAGCTCAGAGGTTTATGAAGTTTTCAGGAAGGAGGCACGTTGTGTGAAGTACTGTAAACACCACGATGCCACAGTCATTTTACTTATTCATGAAAAGACCTACTGTACACGGTTTTGTCACTATTTTGCAGGCAGAGATGTATGATCCATCGGTGTGTTATGAGAGCAGCAATGTCAGAAGCTTTACAATGGGTGAGTTATAAACGATGACAGTTGTTGCCATCAGCGTCCTTCATCGTTTGAGCTCAGTGTGAAAAGGATGTATGACTAAGATAAGATCTTTTTTGCCTGTGAAAACAGAGTTAAGATTTTCCACCTACACTCATGTCGTTGCACAGATGAATCCATCCAGCACCAGGTTATCCTTCAGGCAAGATCTGCAGCCCCATTGATGAAGATGGAAGGAGTCTTCTGGCAAGGTATAAAGCCATCAACACATTTTGTGGATTAGTTTAGGGATGCTTTTGAGTGCCATCCTCAACTAAGAGGCAACCTGCAGCTAAATCCAATATCCTAAGATTTACTTAGAGGGCCAGCACATTCACAAAAAAGTCACTATTATGTTAACACTTTTAAAATGTGTAGAGATTCTTTTGTGGGATTATCACCTTCACCTGACATCGTTTTCCTTCTGTTTGTAATTCGTGTGTTGTGTGTTCTTTTTTCAGCAAAGGGGTGAGTATTAGAGGAGATGGGCTCTAGAAAGTTCTGCTGCTCTGGTTCAGGCTTGCCTGATAACGTGCAGTATCCTTTTGTTATCATATCCTTTAAAACCGGAGGGCTGGGTTGCAGGACTCGCACCTCATATGCTTACACAGACATCATTTTCCCTTTACGTGTTTGGGAAAGTTTATTTGATGCATATAGACAGTTAAATTGACAGAATTTGTAAAATGTGAATGTAATGTCCTGTTCCATGAAGACCTCTAAACTGAGTCCAGCTGAAATCTGCAGTTACGTATTGACTGGCCTCATGAGGCTTTTACTGATCATACTAGAGAAGATGAGTCTACGTTGATACACAGAGGGCCTACTTTCCTTTCCTAAACTTCAGTTTGTCTCATAAGACACTGAACAAATCTGTGAAATGAAATTTGTGGCACTTTTTTATCAGATGATGGTCAGATAATCTGATAAAGCTCAGCAATTTTCCTAAGCTGTGTACTTGGGCAGACGTGGGTGTCATTTGTAAGTGTGTAAAACTGTTCTGGTCATCCGTCAGGTCAGTACTCCGGCCAGCCTGTCCACGTTCCTCAAAACCACAAGCGAGCCATCTGCGACCTCACTGTTGCCGACCGATTGGCTCTTTATGATCATGTGGTCGGTGTCCTCCGCCAGCAGAAGGAAGCAGCCAACAACGAGGATCTCTACGTAGATTTGGTGTCCAAACTCCAGAAGAGTAAGAGTCCCAAAGTGTGGGGAAATTATCTGAGGACAGGAAAACATTTCTGTATATAAGAAAAATGTCTGCATGTGTCTGTGTGCAGATGAAAAGCAAGATGAACCCAAGAGTCACCTGGAGCTGATGGCCGAGATGAGGGACTACAAGAGGCGGCGCCAGTCCTACCGAGCCAAGAACGTCCACATCACCAAGAAATCCTACACTGAGGTGCAATTCCTTCATGACGTTACCGCGTCGACTGACGTCTTCATCTTTACTTAGTCATCAACGCTGTTTCGCATATGTAGCTTCATCTGTGCTTTTCAGTGGCTGATAAAGGTTAAACCAGTTTGGCCTCATCGTTTTTCTGAAGTGAAGAAAACAGTCAGACAGTGCAACGCTGATGGCACATTCTCATCGCACCTTTTGGACGGGAGTTTCAGCAGTTTTAGATATATCGGTTCATTAAAATCAAAACTGCTTGAAATAATGCAACCAGTTTTTACACTCACAATGTCCTCCTTGTGCGCCAGTCACGCCAAGGGATCAAAAATCTCCGCACAACGGTGAACGGTTTTCAGAGAAATGGTCATTGCTCAACCTGAAAACACAAACGACACATCACTCCCAAAGACAAAAGACACTTTTGTCCTGCAAAAGGACGTTGTGTTTGATTAGAGAGATGTAACGCAGCACAAAAGGACGCTGTGATGGGAATCAGTACAGTCGGTCCGACCAGAATTGGTCCGCCTCATTATCAAAGATTTTACATTAAATAATTGCTGCCTGCAAATAATAGCACATATTCATGTTTATCACACTGGTCAACAAGGCAATGCTCCACTAATGCAGAGTAAATATGGAATTTGAATCAATTATCTTAAATTGCATTGAGCTTGAAGTGTTTGTGAGAATTCTGGGATTATTGTTTAATGTGACATCGTGGGAACCACCCTGCAGGTGATCAGAGAGGTCATCAGTGTCCACTCAGACGAGCTTGCAAGACAATGGAAAGAGGAGGAGGATGAAAAGGAGTCGCTGAGATCGGGTCACTCCTCCCACAGGTACATGAAACACTCCTGATGTTCGGGATTTTGATTTAGGAAAAAGCTGATGTGCTGAAAACATGATGTCATTTCTCTGTCAGCCGTCTGCTGGATAAAAAAAGGTCGGCGTCCCCGGAGTCTCGTCCCTTGCACAATAAGCGCCGCCACAGTCGGGAACGAAGCCCTGAAAGAGAGGAAAGGAAGAAGAAAAAAAGGAAGGAGAGGTGGGAAAGTAATCATTTAACATTCAGTGATATTTTCATTAGATTCTTCTTTATTTTTTATTATATTTAGATTTCATATTTGCACAACAAACCAAGCTTTGGTGACTAAGAAATGGTGTATTAGGAAGTGGATAATTAACTTAGGATGGTTGATGCCATTTTTTTTATGTTCACAGATCTTCCCGCTCCCCGAGTGACCATCACCACAAGAAGAAGAAGAAAAGAAGGACATCAGAGAGGAAGAGAAATGAGCGCGTCGGAGCGGCGGCTGAACTCCGATCAGATGAGGTCGATGTTCATGCCGACCTTCACACTTAAGTTTACAAACTAAAGGACTTACGTGCCGTGATTAAAGTTACAGGAGTGAAACATTTATATCTTTTTTTTCATAATTTTAAAGATCCATGTACCGTTCTAAAGTATAAGAGCAGCAGAAGGTTAAAGGATGATCTCAGATTCTGCTGCAGAGGCAATGACAGGCGGTGATGTCATCCAGCCATTTGTCCCCCTGCAGCATTTCCTATCAGCCATTAACCCTCACAGTGATGGACACTGACGACACACTCAGGGGTGGAGCTGTGGGACGCCAGCAGTCCTCCGGCGGTCTTTCGGCGGTCCCCCGGCGGTCCCCCGGCGGTCCTCCAGTCACTGCTGTCATCCTCACCTCTGCAGTTGTATTTGTTGACCAGTAGAGATCTGCAGAGATGTGAGTCCACAGGAACTGGGAAGTTTTGGGTGTAGACCGGAAACATGAGAGGTTAGGGTTGCTTATCAACGGGCGCTCTGTAGAGTGACGGTCCCACGGTTTCGGTCCGGAGTGAGACCCAGTCTCTTTTTTGTTTCTTACCACTCATCTCCAACTGTCAATTCACATTTTCATTCATTATTTCTCAGTTACATGTGTGATAATCCTGTTTTGTCTTTTATCGTCAAACTAAAGACGGTGTGGAATATCGGACAGTAGTGTCATAACTCTTGTTCAGCCTGGGGTCGAAGGTCACTTTTTTAGGCTTAACTGCTACTGCTTAAGAATACAGTCATTGAGAAAACCCCTGGTTGTCCTTACATCATTTAGATATTGTCTGGATTTACTTTTATATATAAAAGTATAGACTATTATTTCTTTTTGTGGAAATACTTTGGCCAAAACGTCTCTCACTATCAGTTAATAATTTTCACAAAATTAGATATAAAATCAAAGAAAGTCAGTAAATAAAAACATGCTCTTTAAGCTGATGGTAATTTCAACATAGTTGAACATGTTTTATAAGGTACAACATTTTGAAGTTGACATCTAAATGAGTTTATCTTCTGGAAAAGGGTTTTTTAAGCTTTCTGTTACAGTGGATGCCCAACATCTCCTACGACAGAATCCCGGGGTCGCCTTAAGTCTTTCCACCGTCCGTTTCTCAGATTCGTATGGCTGTATTTAGTTAGGCCAACTCTAAGCTTATAGCAGACAGTTGCGACAGCGGCTCTGGACCAGTCACCTTACTCCTGTCCCTGATTGTGACGGCTACACACGACTTCTGTGGTGACAAGTTACTTGAGCTTACGTTTTGAAAATGTCCACACATCTCTGTTTCTTTCCATCCTGCTGGTGCTGCACTCGAGCTCAGGCATTTCTCACCCTGTTGAGAAGCAGAGACGGAGGACGACACGAACAAAAGCGAGAGAGGATTCCGTCGGTGCCTGGGAACCTGACGGATCCTGAAGAGGCGAAGAGGAGGCAGCCTGGGAAAGTGATAATGCTGTAAAGTACTCAGGGAAAGTGCAAACGGCTTGTGTTTGCCCTCATCTGTACCCTGAAGTCATTCTGTTGGGGATCTCGTCTCAGGAGACTCGCTCTGCACAATCATGGGAGCCTCTGCTGGCCAGGTAAGAGGAGTTGGTTGTCCTGGAACCCTGCTGGGACGTTTCACCGGCCGGAGGCCACGAGGACAGAATATATCTATATTTGAAATGCAGAGGAATAATTCTCACTATCAGTTGAGGATTTATTTTGAATGTATTCTCAGTTACTGCTGATATTAATGTGACTGCAGAAAACTCAGTTAATCCACCCCTGATTTCTTCTGGGGTGGATTAACGGATTAACTGAAGATCAGAGTTTCCACAGCAAATATTGCTCATCTAGCGTGTAAGGCTGGAATCTTGTCTATTCCTCTACGAGCGGCACCAACCGGATCTTTTGTAAAAGATATTAAGTAAACAAATCAACTGAGTGTACTCATATTTAGTCATTGAGGGTTTTTTCTCTCCACAAATTAATAACAAAGCCTGATCATGAAGGAATTTTGTACATTATAAATTTAAACACAACATTTGTGCTTGTTTTTTGTAGAAAGGAAAATGGAAAGTAGACTGAAAGTGAGCTGAGGAATGTTTTTCACCTCAGCGGCCCAGCGGTCCTTCAGTTCACGATTATCGGTTCATTCCCACATTTCACTTCTTTCACTTCTTCGTCTTCTTCGTCTTCTGCAGCCGTTACAGGATCTCTTGGATGAAACTAACATGTATAAGATGTGAATTTATAAAGCAGCGTGAGGTGAGCTGTGCAGAGATTTCTCAGATGTTCTTGTTAGTTTGCTCAGTAATGGGAAGTTGGTCCTTAGTCCCCGGTCTGTGATGTATAATTAATGTCACAAACATTCATATTATGTCTCTGCTTTTCTGCATTTCCCTTAAAGATAAAAATCTTTATATTGGATCCGCTGTGTCAGTCTCTTTCATACAAAAGTATGATTTTAAAAAATGCATAATTTCCTTTATATTTAAGAAATAATAAGAGATCTAAATGATCTATAAATTGCCTTTCCTTTTCACAAATTTTGTTTTCTTGGACAGTTTTCTTTAAATGCCACAATACAAGAGGCATTGTGGGACATGTTATGGTTCATGCATGTCTCCACAACTGCACAGAACTGACCTGTAAAAACAAAGTGATCTTTGCATGTGCCAGTTAAGAAGAGGCGACGTGTCAGATTCGGCGCGGCAGGCCTCCACCTTGACATGTCTGTATTAGATTATACTGAGGTTTTATTTTGTCTTTTGGGTTTTGAGTATATCTGCTTTGAGATGAAAATCATTCTTTCTCATAAGCTCAGTCTGAGATTTATGCAGGGAAACTGTGGTTGCGGCCGAGGTTTCATCCTCATCGTCACTCAGTTTGTCGACCTTGTGCCAAAGTGCGTTCTGGTTCTCGTCTGGTTAAACGAGCAGGTTTTTTCTTCAGTTGCTGTTCAGGCTCCCAGTGCAGCTTCAGGAATGTAAGAGGAGTCTGAGAAGAGGTCAGTGGTTTTCTCCCTCACAAAGAGACCTCAGTCTCTGACTCCTCAGCCAAACAGCAGCCGAGTCTCATTGGAGCCACTCGGATCCGTAGCTACAGGGGTCTGCGGGTCTGCGTTTTATTCACTTCTCTGATCCTGCTTGATGCCAAACATTCGGCTGTAAGGTCCGGAGGTCCGTTAGTATGGTACTTGCACCTGTCCTCCTCTTGTCGAGTCTGCAGCAAAGTTAGTTTTTTTACAGTTTGTTTTGAAGCCCACGTCCAAGCAACAGCGGGTTCACCAGAGCTCACGTCAACGGATGTGAAAACAGCATCTGCACACGGCTGTGATCACGGCTGATCAACGCTGCGACCGTTTCCGGGGTTTTTGGCATAAAATATGTTCTTTCATGTTTCATTAATCTCAAGTCAGGACATTTTAATTAATTTTATTGGCGCTTGTCTATAAGAGACCCTGTAGCTATTGTAAGTCAATAAAGAGTCTTTATAACTAGGAAGTGTAAAATTACTATCCTCAAGTATATGAAATTAGCCAAAATGTAGTACTGATGATTGGAAAAAAAAGATTAAGGTTAATTTGTGTTAGTTATACTGAAACTCCTTTTTACATGAGTGTGTGCTCATGTTTGACCTCTATGGAAGTAAGTTAATTTAAAGTACTTGAGACTTGATCCTAAAATAACGCTGTGGACGGTTGTCTTGTCCCTCAAACCTGCTCCTGATTACGACCACGTAAGGTGACATAACTTCACCGGAGCACAAGACAAGCGGCAGCACGGACAGGACACGAATCTTATTTAAGATCGACATTGTACTGTCGCATCACAGTTGATGGACTGGAGGCTGGACTGGACTTGACTCCACTTCCACCTCCTGGACTAGGATCAAGTAAAGAAATCCTTTTTGTTGAAGGAAGGGTGACTACAGTGGCACTTCACAGCCCACACACAGATTTACAATGATGTTTTATGGCGGATCCCCTTCTTTTTGCAAACACAGGGAAAACCTCACACAGTTGGGAATTGAACTACCACCAACCACCAGAATGCAATGCTGCATCCACCCACTACAGAAAAGGGGTGGATGGAGTCTGAGCACTTACTGCCACTTAAATGACTGAAGTTCTGCGATTCTTTCAGTCTAGTAGTACTGCTGCATTGCTGCACTGTTGCACTGTTGCACTGCCGCACTGTTGCACTGCCGCACTGTTGCACTGCTGCACTGCTGCACTGTTGCACTGCTACACTGTTGCACTGCTGCACTGCTGCACTGCTGCACTGCTGCACTGCTGCACTGTTGCACTGTTGCACTGTTGCACTGCTACACTGTTGCACTGCCGCACTGCCGCACTGCTGCACTGTTGCACTGTTGCACTGCTGCACTGCTGCACTGCTGCACTGTTGCACTGCTACACTGTTGCACTGCTGCACTGCTGCACTGCTGCACTGCTGCACTGCTGCACTGTTGCACTGTTGCACTGTTGCACTGCTACACTGTTGCACTGCCGCACTGCCGCACTGCTGCACTGTTGCACTGTTGCACTGCTGCACTGCTACACTGTTGCACTGCCGCACTGCCGCACTGCTGCACTGTTGCACTGTTGCACTGCTGCACTGCTGCACTGCTGCACTGTTGCACTGCTACACTGTTGCACTGCTGCACTGTTGCACTGCTGCACTGCTGCACTGCCGCACTGTTGCACTGCTGCACTGCTGCACTGTTGCACTGCTACACTGTTGCACTGCTGCACTGCTGCACTGCTGCACTGCTGCACTGTTGCACTGTTGCACTGTTGCACTGCTACACTGTTGCACTGCCGCACTGCCGCACTGCCGCACTGTTGCACTGTTGCACTGCTGCACTGCTGCACTGCTGCACTGTTGCACTGCTACACTGTTGCACTGTTGCACTGCTGCACTGCTGCACTGCTGCACTGCTGCACTGTTGCACTGTTGCACTGTTGCACTGCTACACTGTTGCACTGCTGCACTGCTGCACTGCTGCACTGCTGCACTGCTGCACTGTTGCACTGTTGCACTGCTGCACTGTTGCACTGTTGCACTGTTGCACTGTTGCACTGCTACACTGTTGCACTGCTGCACTGTTGCACTGCTGCACTGTTGCACTGCCGCACTGCTGCACTGTTGCACTGCTGCACTGCTGCACTATGCGAGTCATTGCGTAGGATAAAGTTGTGGCCATGGCCAGAAAAACGATCCGTCTTTCAGTGAATCTAAAGGAAGCTCTGCCTGAAGGAGGTCTGCTTTGTGTTATTTGTTAAGTTCTACTTTTGGACGTCTTGGCTCTTATGCCACATTAATTGTACAGCTGCATGATTACTGGATCTCATTCTGCTGCTCGTACAAATCACTGCAGATAAAATAAACTCTCCGCCGCAGCTTTGTAGAGGATGTGCAACAACTCCAGAAGTAGTCTGCTATGTCTGCTCGGGGACGGACTGTGCTGCATTTCCAATCCATTTGGTTGAAAGGAAGAAGAAAGAAAACATCATGGCAGCTACACAGCTGTCAAAGGGATAGCTTTTCATATCTTAAGCTCTAAGAGATGCTCACTGGGCAGAGATTTCTCAAAGTAATAGTTCATAGCTACAAACAGCTGCTAGAGTTGCTCTGTTCCTCGCCGGACTGCTGTTCGTCTGGACTGCTCTGATCTTTATGCACATCTATTAAACTGTGTACATGTTTGTTGCAGGCGTCATTCCCCTCATGGCTGCCTCTGCTGGTGCTGTGTGCCGTCTCTTCTCTGTGCCAGGACCATTCTGGATACCACTCAGGTGCCAACTAAAGCTTATGAAGCATATCTGCTGCTGCTCTCACAGCATGTAAAAGTGTTGTCAAAAACCAGTTTCACACAATCCACATGAAAACCTTGATTCCAGGTGCTTCTTTTCTTGGCTCTTAAAGAAACGTCACCACTCATTTGCAAGGCTTTTCCTGTTCATTACAGGGTTATTAAAACGCTGCTGGGCCATTCTTCCTTGACCTGATCTGGACTGACTCACCGTTGTGGGTTCACGAGCCGGTTCAAACTTTCAGCCTTGAAACCCGGGTCTATCATTTTTAAGACCTTCATTTCTGAGACCTTATTATTCTATTATCTATCTACTGTAGCTATTATATTCTGACATTATATTTATCTCATTCTATCATATTTTAAATCACACAATAGAAAACAAACTGTAAATAAAATTACCCAATGTATTCATAAGGATATATAAATTATTACAGTTTTTACAAACTGTTAAAGAGTGAGAATCATGCCTCCAGACCAACGAGCCCCTGCTATGGCCGTCCCAAATGATCCGGACTCACATTCTGCTCTCCGCGTGTCTGCGCAGCTGGCGAGCACGTCTACGAAGAGCCGTCTGGAGTCCACCACTATGACCACGAGGCCCCTCACAGACCAGGTGACAAACGGCAAATATTCATTTTTCACTTCTAATGGTGCTCTTTTAAGTCCTGGAACCAAATGTCCAAGAACTGCTTCCTCAGAGTACCGACCTGAGGCAACCGATCAATACGAGGAGGAGGACTATGACTCCCCCCGGGTCACCATGATCACTGAGGATGCATTTCCCTTTGCCACCACCACTGAGTCTCACTACGCCAAAGAGGACACTGAGACTATGCAGGTGGGACAACAGATGGCTGAAGGTTTTAATTTTGCCAAGGATTCTCAAAATAAGCCATATTTACATATTTAACATGGATTCCCAGTGGTAATGATGTTGGGTTCTAGGTGCCATACAAGTACCGCCCAGGTGGACCTGAAACAGACTCCTCTGAGGAATCAGGAGGTGATGCGGCGCTGGGGGAGGAAGGTCCGACTGAATGCAACTGTGAACCGGGGGAGCCCGGGTTTGCAGGTTTTGCTGGGCCCAAGGTACCCACTCATCTCATTATAATGAGATTCTTTTTCCAAAAACTGATATGAGAAAGCCTGATAGAGGAAGTGTTTGGTTTAGAATTTCATATTTACAGGTCATCTGGATGAGAACCTTCATCTTGATCACAGCTGAAGAGTGTGAGGTCACCAACAAACCGCAGATCTGAGTCTGTCTACCGATGACACTGAACTTCTCCTTTATGATTTTAAGATGAAGCTTCTTCTCTGGTCAACAACAAGAGTAACACTCGGCAAACCTGCAATGGGAGGAGCAAAGACGACATTTAACTTTTTTAGTCTGCGGATTTTCTATATTTGTTTTAAACAAATAGGGCCGACGTAGATCTGTTCCCATCCAATCAGGTCACTATTGAGCAGTGATTCTCAGCTGGTGGGTCCAGACCCATTTTCAGTGGCTCGTGGCCTTTAAATCAGGTGAAAGTAAAGCTCTCAGGTAAAGCTACATATTACTGAGCATTTTAGAAGTACTTGTCACTTGTTGCACTTCTTGATTTTATGTCTGTGCAAGAATCACTGTTATTACTGTACAATCTGAGGGTTGAAGTGCACCATCTTTTCATGAAAAACATTTAGAAGTTGAAAAAGTTTCCTCAATTTTGGTCACAGCTTGTCATGAAAGGGTGGTGGCTCCTGAAGCCAGACCAGATCTTCTGCTGTAGAGGTTTCATTTGTACAAATCGCACCTCTACAGTTTCAAGAACGCAGGCGTTTTTTCCTGTCTGTACATGACCGACCATGACATGTGGGTGCTACAGGTTTGTCCAGATTCTTTCCTGAATGTGACTCTTTTTGTTTGCCTGTCAGGGTTCCAGAGGTCTTCAGGGTCAAACTGGTCAACCAGGAACTCAAGGCAGAGAGGTGAGCGAGTGAAATACACGGTTGCATGGACAATATTGATGAAAAAACAAAATCAAACAAATAAAAAACAGCGTACAAATGAATGAAAGCATGTCAGAGAGAGCACGTTGTGTATTTGATAAAGTTCCTTTATAATCATCATGTGTTTTTAGGGTTACAAAGGAACCAAAGGGGTTCAGGGAAGAAGAGGAGACGCTGGACCAGTCGTAAGTCAAACGAGTGACTGCAGACACAGCGACGGCGCCGGTCCCGGCAGCTGCTGCTGACTAAAAGTTCCCCCGTCCCGACACTGCTGGTGGAAACGAAGTAAAGAAAATAGAGCTGGATGAAGACAGGACGTCGAACAAAGTGCAAAATTACACAGAATAAACACAATAACAGAATACTAAAAAGACTTAAAAAAGCAAAGAGAAGTTGGGTAAAGCAGATTATTTATTCTTTTTTTTTAAGATATAAAAAGCCTTCAACATGGTTTTAGCTTTATGAAAAGAAAAAAAGTACTTTTTTTTTTTTTCATTGTCAGTGGACATCGTGCACACGCTGTATGTACGATGCACCGAAATTAGTCTCTGCTTTTAACCATCAACTAGTTTCACTAGTGAGCAGTGGGGCTGCTAGAACCAGCGCCCCAGTTAAGGGCCTTGCTCAGGGGCCCCCAGTGATTTACCATGGTGGGCAGCCCTGGGCTTGAACCTGGGTCCTCCACGCCCAACACCACTGTAACCACTGGGCCACCACTCCACTTCAACAACAAGAATGTGTTTTTTAGTTTGTTACAGATCAGCGACTCCTCAAATCAGCTGATGATGGAGTAGTTCATGCACTCATTTCTCATCAATCTTTTTTATTAGATTTGATATCTGGTTTTTGCATTAAAAACACACACAAAGGCAAACTTTATAACTACTGTGTACGTTGCTTGCAGAGCTATGTTTTTTATAATTATTATTATTTTTGGCCAGTTTCTAGTTACCTTGAGTTTTGATCTTTCACTCGCAGGGCGACCCCGGGCCTGAAGGAGAGGAAGGAGCTTCTGGTTTCTCTGGAGGGATGGTGAGTTCATAAGTTCATGCCACAAAAAGCCCTGAAATCTGTCTCTTTAATCTTTCATAGGACGCTTTAAAAATACTTTTAATTGACTGCTAGGTCTCATTAAGCTCTAACTGAATCTGCAGGCACCTAAAATACTTTCTTAAAAATTTTTTTTAATCTATTTAACTTATTCATTTTTTCAGGGAGAACCTGGACTACAAGGTGACCCCGGCGAGCGTGGAGAGCCTGGTCTGAAGGTAACTCAAGTTCGCTCACCGTGACACTTGATGTGGTCAGGTTCAGGGTCGGCGTGGGAGAAAAGTTTCTTCCTGCCGGCTCTCTGAGCCGTGTTCAGCATCACGACTCAGCCAGGTGAGCCGAGATGCTGGAAGAAGGTCGGTCCACAAACGTCCAGCTTATCCCGGTGTCAGTAAAGCTCGTCATTTGCTTCAGGATAGTTTCGGTTCAAACGGTCTCTTTCTTCTTGCACCAAACTACATGTTTTTGTTCAAACGTTGTCACAAACTTCCAGATGTTTCCCAGTGAAATATGCTCCTAAATTCCTCCAGATTATTAATCTAAATGGTGCACCATTTTTTGAAGTTTTACAAAATAAATGTTAATGTTAAATTTCCTGAAACTCAAATAAACGTCTAGCTCAGATCCACACGGACGTCCGCTGTGTCATTACGGATTAGATGAAAGTCACAGTTAACCGCAGATTCATGACCGGAAAGCAGTCTGCTGTCTGGTTTCTCATAACGTTGTATTGATTCATTATTTTTTAACAAATTTTAATCCATCTGGTACATATTTTGGTATCGTGAATAAATCTGGTTCTATTTCCGTGTTCGTCTCTCGTCACCTACTGTTCATCCCAACATTTCTATGCGTTATGAGGAGTTCAGGAGACCTTCGTCTCGAGGCACTGATGAGTTTTCTTGTCCTCAGGGCGACATCGGGATGCAGGGACCTCGCGGGGGAGTCGGAGCTTCTGGTGAGACTGTAAGGAAACACAGCTGCCGCTCAGCCTTGCCATGGTGGAAAATGTTCATTCCTGAATTGAAAAGTGTCTTTTACTGTTTTCGTAAGCTTTGATTCACACAGCAGCTTCATTCTTATCAGTTAGGGCTGTATTTGCTTCCATATTTACTGGCAACTGTCTTTCCACGAGTTGTGACTGTCTACACAAGCTCAGAACAGGTAGGACTACAAAATAAAACGGGTAGTGTATATCCACTTTGAATTTTAACAATAATGTTTATAAAAGAACGCAAACAGGATTTGTTCACAAAATAAAACAACTTTACAGGCAAAAGTCAGTATTCAGTGTGACTTCACTAAGAGCAAAGCACAGATTTAACTCTGGTCTAAAAGAATCTCATGCAGATATTTGCACGATTAATTAGGATTACGGTGTAATTAGGTATTGGAAAGCGTCTGTTTGTAAAAGACACTGGAAGAGTCCGTGATTTAACAGAAACCACGTTAGAAATTTAAACTGGAGTCTGGTTTATTTGTGCAGGAAAGGTAGGCAGCACTTTTACTGCAATTTTTGCAATCAACTGGTTTTCAAAATGGTAAAAATTAAAATATGATTTAACGATCAGGACACATATTGTGTGTATATATAACATATCAGGACATGATAAAAGGACAACACTCGGGTCCTAATCATGTCTTTGTATTAGGTAAATGCATCTTCAGATAAACAACAAACTGTGACATTTCACACATTATGTCTTCATTTAGGTATCAAGAAGCATCCAAAAGGCAGAATATGGGTTTAAATGACCAAGAATGCAAAAAGAAAACATAGTTGTCAGTTGGAGAGCATTCATTTGTATTTCCATGCTCAGACATTGTGTTGCTCTCCCTTCAAACTCATCTCAAGTTCTCTCATCCTGGATTTTAATGCTTGGATTGTTGCAAGACGACCATGTCTGCTCCTCGTATCCCACAGATGGGATACGAGATGTAATCCCGACTTCCGGGTTGCAGCTGGGCTCTATGACCTCAGTGAAACTACCTCCCACTCTGTGAGGTTCGCCAGGGGGTCTGCAGCCCGTTGTGGTTGGGGTTCACCTAGATCTTCACTTGCACCACGCTGTTGCCGCCGTCATCTTATTAAAATTTAATGCACCAAAGAGGCTCATGTTACATTTTGGGAGTTTCCTGTCTGCGGCTGATGCAACTGTTAACCCCCAAATGATGTTTAAACTGTAATTAATTTTTTTTTTTTTTTAAATTTTCCTTTTCATTGTCAGTGTGGACATTGTGCACACGCTGATTGTTATTTTATTTACTGTTTCTAAATTTACTTTCACTTTTATCTGCCAGCAGTAACTTTAGTTTGTCCAGCATGCAAATGGCTGTGACACATTTTAAAAGGTGAAAAAAGGCTTAACCATCAGCTTTGGCTTTAGCTGATGATCTGGGATATAAATGGGATTTATACATGTACTTTTCTCTTTTTCTTATTTTTTTGTAAATAATCTTGTAATTGTAGGGGCCTCGTGGGGACTCTGGCCTTGCAGGATCAAAAGGAGGTAAAGGTATCAAGGTAATGCACGTTGCTCTGTCAATCAGTCTCCATCAGTGCATAGTACATATACACAATGAATGCCTTTTCTTGATTTTTAAAAAAAATAATCTGTTTTGTGCGTTTCTTGTTGAGGGGTCTCGCGGTGACCAAGGCAAACAGGGAACTCAAGGACAAGACGGACCAAAGGTAACTTGTAAAACAGAGGGCATCTCTTCTCCTGAACACTGTCCAGACTAGTGGAGTATTTAACTTGGTGTGCACTACCTCTTTCTGACCAGCAGAGGTCTGTTTAACCACTTGTCCTCTCTTGCAGGGTCAGACAGGAGCGCCCGGGTTCCCGGGTGACGTCGGCGAGAGAGGATACACTGTAAGACCAACGCTCAGTTATTTACTGAAACTACTATATGAAGTCCTTAACTCAAGTGTTAAACTAAATGTTTTTAATGTTTGTTTTCATCCACTTAAATCTTAACCACTTGAATTAATTTTCTTTTATTTGTTTCTTTGCTGCCACAAGTTCAGCCGATCCTTAAAGCTGAGTGGTTAATTTCCATTTAGATGTTTTTGAAATCAGCACATATTCAAGATAATTATTCACTTGAAGTCTTTCAGAGCTCTTCCTTCTGTGCTTTAATTGTCCAAGTGCACAGAATTAATTCACAAATTTAATTCCACACAACAAAACTCATGTCACTGGATGTGCACGTGTGTTTTTTAGCTCTCCGTTACGACGGACAGGAAAGCAGCATGTGACAGCTTGGTATCGACACTGTGGTCTGAACTTCCTCAAAGAAGTTCTTCTTCTCCAACTATGTAGTAACAGATTACGTCATTCCCACTTCGCCGATACAGATGTCAACACCATAAAATAGAGCCACCTTAACAATTAATGTACATAGTAACAGATTACATCACTCACGTTTCTCTTAAAGTGACACAAAGTCTGTGAGATTCAGCAACCTTAATAATTAGACTAAACCTTTTTCTTTTTTTGTCATTCTGAACAAGCTATTTCTTGAATAAACTTAATTTTCCCTCAGGCCCCACTAGTATAATGGAAAGTCTCTCCATCACAAAGCTGTAGATGCCATGGCCCCCACACTTCAGCTTCTTCAAAAAGTAGGTGTCTGTGGGCTTTCTTGGTGTTGCTGAGCCCATGACGTCATGGAAATAAACCGTGACATATGAGGAAGGAAAACGGCGTGGGCGCAGGACGCATTTCTGAAAGGGATTTAGTGTTGGAGATGACGGGGGAGGATGTGACACCATGGATGTTAGCAATCACTATCCAGGTGCAGAAGACTGGTGTCCTGCATTCTAGCTGCACCTGCATTAATTCATAAAGAGCTTTGTCATTCATATTCCCACCTTTGCGTCATCGCTGGCATTTATTCTTCATTGTACAGGGATGTTTTTAATAACAGATTATTTCCTCTTTGTCATTCTCAGGGTTACCCAGGGCAGCCAGGAACCATCGGACAGAGTGGACCAAAGGTACCGACACCACACACAAGCTCCTGCGTTCTTACAAGATTTTACTGTTTGCTGACGTTTCTGCAAGTTTATTTCCAGGTTTATAACCATCTACCATCAGTGTTCAAGTATGAATTATTTCATCTAAATAACACATCAATATTGTGCAAAGGGAAACAACAATGGTGCAGATTAAATGACTAAAATAAGTTAAAAAGTAAAAATAAATAAATGTACTGCCTATGTATATGTGTGTTAGTGCACGTGTTTGTGTGTGTTTATATTGCCTAAAAAATTTAAAGGAACACTTTAAAAAACAAGGAGAACTAAATGATGCTGGATACGTGCAGTATACTGATATCGACTGCGTCATGTTTTAGGAATGAAGGGATAACAGGACAGTCCCACAGGAACGATGTCCCAACACTCAAAGTGATAAGGCGATGCAGGACACTGGTCCATTTGGACAAAATGTCATTGCAGCAGCTCGCAATGGTTCTCATTAGTTTGTATGCCCCCCACGCGCTAGTATGCATGCCTGAACACGTCCGGGCATGCTCCTAACGAGACACCAGATAGTGTGCTCGGGTATCTCCTCCTAGATCTGCACCAGGGCATCACTGGATCATCACAGATCCTGGACAGTCTAAGCTACAACCCAGTTGGATGGACCAGAGCATAATTTTCCAGAGTTGTTCTGTTAGATTTAGGTCAGGCAAGCATGATGACCATTCAATGGTATCAGTATCCTCCAGGAACTGTCTGCATCTCTCAGCACATGATGCCAGGCCTTGTCATAGACCTGCAGGAACTCAGGACCCACTGCATCAATGGGTCCAAGGATTTCATCTGGAAACCTAATGGCACTCAGGGTGCTGTTATCTACCCTGTAGAGGTCTGCGGATGCTTCCATGGATATGCCTTCCAAGATCATCACTGACCCTAGCCAAATGCAAAACAAGCAAGAAACAGTCAGAAAAGATGACATGGGAAGATGTCAGCGGCCTCCACCTGTTTCGGGGGTCGTCACGTTGTTGTCCGTCTAGTGCAGGGATTTCAAAGTCAAATACACAGAGGGCCAAAAAAACAAATTGGTTATAAGCCGAGCGCCGGACTGATTCAATGTTTATTAAAACATATTGAAATGATGGCACGTAGCCTATTGAACCAAGACCTAACACAGTGTATTATTTAATGATTAAATGAATAATCGAAAAAACATTTTTCAGCGGGCACACAGACAAGAACAAACTGCCTTCAAAGAAAAATCACATGTCCTGTACATTAAATGATTAAAGTAATATTTTCTTATGGCTCTGTCAGTAAGTTAAACAGCAAAAAAGCAATTTTCCTTCAAAAACAAAATATGTTCCTTATATCAAGATAAATGCATAAATGAAACTGCATGCATTATAAACTGAAAATGCAATATTGTGCTACTCTATTGTCCTACCAATTACTGCTTCAAATAGTAAAATGAGAAAATATAGAATAAATCAAATCAGTTGTATTCTTTCTCATGGCTCTTATCTGCAATTTCCCCTGAGTCCATTAACTAAAATAAATATAAAGAAATAAATAAAATAAAAGAAAATTCAAAAATATGTCCATATTCTTGTCTGTCTGTGTGTTTCTTAGACGTTGCATGGTGCCTTCTTAAAGTGTATTCTTTCATTACAGCCAAACTTTCTCCACACAGAAGACACACAGGTTTGCCACTTCCCTCAGTGAACATGTACTCTGCCTCCCACCGAGCTTGAAACCCCTGTTCTCAGCATCCACCTTCCGTTTAGCCATTTTTTGGGGAGGAGGTAGCTGAAAGTTGACATCTGCTCTGACTGCTAATGACTGATGAAGCCGAAGTCGGCTCTCTGCACTGCAGTGAGTTCGCGGGTTACCGTTGCATTGTGGGAAATGTAGTATTGGTCCGTGCAAAACACCAGCGAGCGGCTACGGCCTGCGGGCCGGTTCTAATACTAATCAAATATCATCCTGGGGGCCATAGCCGGCGGGCCTTGACTTTGACATATGTGGTCTAGTGCAACTGATGTAACTGATTAACAACCCCTTCTGATGTCCACCCAATGGAGTGACATTGCTTTTGTAGCCTGGCAACAAAAGAGCTGATCTCCTCAGCATCAGCATGTGACGCAGGTGATCAGTGTCTGCAGACGAAATGAGCAGAAACTCAGCTTGCAGTTCCAGATCCAGGTACAAAGATGCTCCTTCACAGTAACGCGTCAATGATCACAAGATCCAGGTGTCATCCAGAATATGTCACCTTGTCAACAAGCACCACAATCTCTTCTCCTTTATGCTGTGGGCATTTGTGTGGTATTTGATCAACCTTAAAAACTCTACATTTTAGTGGAGTGTTTGAGTTTCTTCATGACAGCCGTTGCAGTTCCGTTGGCTCCAGAAAGAAAGTTGAAGATTTCATGAGAGTGACTGAGTGAATCATTCTGTTTCACAACAAATTCCTCCAGGATAAAACGGATTTGTGAAAAACTTATATTAGATTGTTCTGATTCTATAGAGATAAATATAAGCACATTCAAACATTTGTCTCCTGTGAGCTACTGTAGAAGTTACGTGAAACATGCAAAACCCTCTCCAATGAATCTCTCATTACCTGAGACTAATCATGAAAACTACTGCAAAAATTCATTTCTCTTGGGGATTAAAAAAATATTTTAATTTGAATATCAAATTAGAATGACAGATGGCCAAGGAGGAGCCTTTAAACGGAGGTCGCTCATGGCATTTTATGGCCCAAATAGCTGTTATACACTAAACCTTTAATGATGTTTAATAAAGATGCTACTGAAGTAATTAAAATAAAGGAAGTTGGAAGTCTTTTTTTTTTTTTTTTTTTCCAGACTAATCAATATTTAGAAAAGGAAACTTTGTTTTTTTTCAAATGGTATGAACATTAAACAACTACTACAATGTAGTAAATGTAGTGTGTCATGTTTTTGGAGACAAGTTCCATATTATGACAGAAATAATGTTTTTATATTGTGAATTTTCAAACATTTGGGATATTTCCAGCATGTTTAAAATCCAGTTGCCCCTGAATCTTTCAAATTAGTAATTAAAATTCCAACAATGATTTAGAGTGACCAAGATAGAAAACAGAAAGTGAATCTGTGACTGAAGTCAAAAGTCTAAGTCGCTCTTCCGGTTCCGATTTTAGTTTCGGGAATTTCCCCAACTGTTCTCTTTTGACTTGAGTTCAGTGTGATATAAAAAGTTCATTACACTTGTAATAACAAAAAAAATGTTTTGAGTGTGTGTTTACAACAAGTGGTAATGTGTCTGTCAGGTAATTTCCTTCAAGTATTTACTTCATTTACAATAAATATTAAAAACACAGAAAAGTTGAAACTGAAGCCTTAAGATCAGCCATACCATCGTATTAGACCATAGCTCAGCTAAAACATAAAATAATAATAAATACTACGACAATTATTATCTCTAAGATGACTTGTGCTTGACAGGGTTTGATATCGGCGTACGTGGCTCAGCTCAAGGCCTCTGTCACCGGAGGTGAAATGAGCCAGTTGTTTTAAAACTGAAGTTGATCCGACCCCGGAATCGGCACCAGTGTAGTCAGAACTTTGTTTTCCCATTTCTGATGGTTTTTTTCCTACCTGTTCCTACCATGTGTTTTAGGGGAGTAAAGGTCTCAGTGGACTTCCAGGCAGCGACGGTGACCCCGGAGAAGATGTGAGTGGATTAAAATCAGACCACGAGTCTCTAAAAACTCCTAAATCATTCATTTTATTCCCCTGATTGCCTCTTCAGGGTCCTATTGGAGTCCCAGGGTTGATGGGTGAGCCTGGACCATTTGGTATCAAGGTACTAATATTTGCAGAGTTTTTTTTTTTTATTATTATTTGACTTTATCCTGGGGTGAAAACATCTGTGACAAATACACATAAACTAATAAACGTCTTCTGTTGCTGCCTTCAACTTGAAATCACGATAGCCTCTTGCATGAACTATCAATGCGCAAATGGTATATAAATAAGTTATGACTATTTGGTTGAGTGCCATTTTCTGGACTTGAAACGTGACACCAGGCACGTCAATACTCACAGAGGTCGTTTCAGGGGAGGTGGCAGAGCTGCACAACCAGAAAGATGCATTACCATTCCTGCTGTGAAGTTATAGTTGGTAATATTTTCACAGATGGTCGAGTAAAAATGTTGCGACACCTGAAAAACAGGTGGCCAAAGACTAGACAGCAATTTAAACCCGAAGTTCCTCAAAGCTTGATAAAGCTCTTGATAAAAATGGTTAATATTCCCCCTTTTTCCAGCTTATTCAATTGAATGACTAAACCGGGAGAATTTTACGAGTCATATTGACTTCTCTAGAAGTGATCAGAGCGACAGGAAAACTGAATACCGACTTCTCCAGCTGCCAACATTATCTCGCTTACGTACAGATGTGTATGTGAGCACACACAAACGGAGTTATATCCTCCTTAACATACTTATGTAGATATAAGTCTCAACACATTGCAAAGATGATGTTCATTAGTCATTATAGGTTAATTAAGTTAATTAATAAATATGAGTCCTACATGG
This sequence comes from Xenentodon cancila, assembly GCA_014839995.1. Classification (NCBI taxonomy): domain Eukaryota; kingdom Metazoa; phylum Chordata; class Actinopteri; order Beloniformes; family Belonidae; genus Xenentodon; species Xenentodon cancila. The sequence goes on along the minus strand of CM026211.1, from coordinate 509,553 downwards.
TCACATCAGGTCATATATGCCAAACACAGTCAACATGCACATACGTATTTTTAAATGTGTCTCATGTGCTTATGTTCTGCTAATTCATTTGCAGGGCAATAAAGGAGATCCTGGTGTCAGAGGACCTCGAGGAAGAGTCGGCAAAGCGGTAAGTGAGCAGCCTAACGGACATTTTAATATCTTTAAGAATTAATGAGATCCATCGTGTGACAGTTTTGGAAAGATGTGCGGTGACATGCAGACACAATTTTAACCCTGTCGCCATCCTGACTGCCCTGTTGACTTCACACATACCCTCTGGATTGTTCCTTAAACTTATAAAAGACTTAAATCAGTAATATAGTACAATTAAAGTGTGCTGCTGGACAACTGAAAGTAAAAGATCACCAGCAAAGGATTGTTAAAGTGGAGTAGAAACTGAAATTGAGTGCATGTCAAAACTATAGTAGCTGTCAGTTATGAGGCTGTTTGGAGTAAAGTAGAGAAGTCGGTTGTTTTGATGTCCCTGGAGATGGAAACTTCACCATGTTTGTCATCATACCACATTGTTTTCTACCGCTGAAAACAAATCATCCTCGTGGAGGTAATGAAGAGATGCTTGACATTGATCACATGAAGTCACACACACACAGACGTGGTTAAAAACCCATGAGATGTCAGCCTGTCTTTGGAAAATGTGATTGTTTCAACATGGTCATTAAAAAAAATGAATGTTGTTTCTTAAACTATAGTACTTAGAAGCACAAACGCTGAAACCAAAACTGCTGTATTACTATGACAAAGACTGTTGCACTTTACCAAAGATAAAATCATGAGAAAGAAGCTGAGATAAAAGTAGAGGAAGATGTGACCCAGTCTTGCTGTTGATTACCTGCAGACTTCATAACGGTTTTTCTTTTTGACCCGTCTACATTCAACACGGTGTAAGGCAGCTGTCTGGAAAAGTAACCCCATAATCGTGTCCAACCAAACCCTTCCACCTAGATAACGGTACTAGGTACTAGGCGGCTACAAGAAACATACTCTGAAGGTTGAGTCGTACTACGGACTAAAGGTCCATTATCTACAACTTCATAGTTTAGTTTTGTACATGTATTATTTAATTTTTGTAATTGCTTTCTCTGGAAAGTCCCCCGATACTGTGCCATATCAGGTCTCTGGGGAATCTCCATCCTTAGGGATTCCCTGACATTTGCATCATGTTATGGGAAGTGAAAATCGCCTGTCTGCTTTCTGTGGAGTAGCACAGACACAGTCTTGTAACTACATGATAATAGGAAAACAAATGGTTTGAGAAAACGTCATCACTCAGAAAGATAACAGCAGTATTTCTCTCTCTGCTTCCCAGCGTTTCCCCCTGGATGACCTTTGTTGGGAACTGTTGCCAAGTTCAGGGCATCAGTCATTGTTTTGTGGTTAACTCACAAATCACACAGGGAAAATTCAACAGGACATATAAGCGGATTAGGAAGTTTTGGGGATAATATAATAAATCTACCACAGAAAATAATGTCATTGTGACCGTCTGCTTTCCAGTGCTCAGTTGTTGTTAGTTGTTTGTTAATACAGTCGTACATGTTTTTGACATTATGGGGACAAACTCTGACCTTATCAAGTGAAACCAGAAAAGGGAATGTCCCTACCAGACAAAAATACACGCAGATTCAATGTGATCACATCCTACTGAAAAGCAGAAGTACAATTAATTTAGGAGAAGTGTTTAATATTTTTAAAAATAGTAAAAAAAGGCCTAGACTTAGACTTAATACACAGTTGAGTTAAAAAAAGAAAAGAAAAACTCTTACAATTTGGGGGAAAGGACCAACAAAACTAGATAAATGTGCGAGCAAGTTTTTAAAGCGCGTTAGTTTTTATGCAACTGCGCTGAACATTTGAAGCGGAAAGCCGGCGATAATAACTCTAATGTCCCAGTTATCTCCACTTCTCTACTGGGACGGACAAAGCTGGCTCGGCTTTGTTGAACTGGGATCAGGTCTGTACCAAGTCTAAAGACGAGTAAATATAACTTCATATGAAGAAAATGGGAAATGTTACTACTTGTCATTAATTGGTTTGCAAAAGGTCATCAAAAGCTAAAAGTCATTTAGGTTTTTGCCATCCTGGATTTTACAATCCCAAACCGGGGTGTTCAGGTTTTAGAATCAAGTCTGGCTGAGTGTTGTCAACATCAGCAAATTGAGGATTAAAATATTTCAAAGTCACGTTTATTGTCAATTCTGCCACACGTGAGGTTCATACAGAGAATCAAAATTACGTTGCTCGCTGCACAATAAATAAATTACTCTAAACACAAAGTGCAAATTAAAAAAGAAACAAGTTATAAAATGGCGTTGGGTTTAAGAGCCAAAGGCAATAAAATTACAGTAAAAACAATGAAATGTTCGTATGATGATGGACATTATTGTCACGATGAACTGGGGGGGTTCAGCTTCCTGAGGGCCTGGTGGATGAAGCTGTCACCCAGCTGGCTGGTTCTGGCCCGGAGGCTGTCTTGTTGTTGGTGTAGACTTGGTCCAGAATGTTGTCTCCTCGCGTGGGGAACTTGATGTGGTGGTGAAGATTTGAAAAGATGGTCCTTGGGTCTGCGTGGTTGAAGTCCCCCGCCAGGATGAGGAAGGCCTCAGGGTGGGCTGTCTGCTGCTCGCTGATCCGCTGGTACAGCTCGGTCAGCGCCTCTCTCCTGGTGTTGGTGGAGGGGCTGGGGGGGATGTAAACAGCAGTGAGGAGTATGACCGAGTATTCGCGCGGTAGATAGAAAGGACGACATTTAATAATCATAAACTCCGCCAGGGGTGAGCAGTGTTTGCAGACCACCACAGCATCTCTACACCAAGCATCACGGAGGAAAACACAAAGACCGCCGCCGCCGCCCTTACCTGCCTCACCTGCCTCGGTGTGTGCTCGGTCCGCCCCGTGGCTGGTCAGCTGGTCGAGCCGGATGGCGATGGTGCTTCCGTGAACACAAAAACGGCTCTAGAAAGGAACCTTGCGGTACACATAAATGGCTTTGCTGGACTGTACGGGAAGCAGGCAGATTTTCTCCCCCTTGCACTTGTTTTAATCTTGAAATGTCAGTGAGGGTTTTTTAGTTGCCAAATGTTTTTGAATCAACATTTCAGACCTCCAAAAAATAATTCCCCACAAGAAGAGAAAAACCTGCAGGGTTTCTTGGTAACCGGCATTAGTAGTATAAAAAGTGCTCCAAATGTACTTCTGACAGACTTTTGTTTGCGTTCGAGAGATATCAGGGGTTTTACCGTTTACATTTTTACATTTTTCCCCATATTTTTATGCTGATCTTGATCTGTTTTGGTTGGTTGCAACCAAGTGAAATGTATCCCCCTGGTGCTGCCATATTTTCTTCTCCTTGTCCTTTTATATTTTATTCCACTTTTATAGTAGTGTTGGTTATTACTTCAGAATTATAGATGCAGCATAAACCATGAGTAGCACGCAGTTTTGTGTTTTTGCCAACCACAACAACTTCTATGTAGTAGCCCAAATGAGAGGTCCTAAGACAATTAAGGAGATTAAAGTTAAATTTAAGTGGATAGAGGTTACAAGTTTCTAAACTCTTCTGCTGTTTTCTCCAACAGGGAACTCAAGGAGAGCCAGGAGATGCCGGAGTGCCAGGAAGACCAGGACCAAAGGGCCTCCAGGGCCACACAGTGTGTACAAACAACATATCAGTAGTGTATAACACAACAACACCGCCAACGAATCTGCAGTCAGCAATGCTGCAGCTGATGTATTCGCTTATTAAATATCAGATATCTTTTTGACTTTACCAAACAAAATTACATCCAAGTTGAAAGTTTATCATTTTCAGGTAACCGAATGGCTTGGTTATCAAATAAATAAAAAATAAACTTGACTCTGAAAATAAAAAGAGAGATAAAAAAGAAATTCAAAGAGAACAGACTTTCCATTTGTTAGTTGAACTCGTTAGTTTGTTGAATGCAAACATATACTTTACATAAACCCAAAACTTGGTCCTGGACCTGGAAGATCTTCCAGTGAGAAGTATGGTTCAATTCACATACTACGTAGTCATGCCAACCAATCAAAAATACTCATGTCAAGACACGTGGGAGACGGAGCAGTGTAACGCTGAGGGCTGATCTTCGGAGAAAAGGCCACTGTTCAACCTGACAGCACAGATGAAACAAAAAACCAAACCAATAGAAGCATACGTTAGTTGTATGGAAGTATTTCGGACTACATTAGGGAGGTGTATATAATAAAAACGTGTTAAAAATCCTGTGTATATTTTCATATGTCAGTGATTAAAGGGTTTAAACCTGTTTGGGCTCCAAATTTTCTTCAAACTGGAATCCTCTCCTTCAGGAATCCCAACTGTCCCTCTTGAGCAATATAACGACGCAGGAATCAGGTTTAATCTATTTAAGATTTAAGATGTAAAAAACCCCCAAAACAACTAATAAATAACTAAATGAACTAATGTTTCTCCTTCAGGGGGCTAAAGGTGAGACGGGGCCTGACGGCGTCAAGGTGAGTTCTTTAACAATACCATGAAAACACTGAAAAGAAAGTGGAAACACTAACTGGATATGCTGTCACTAAAATGTGTTTTATATCAATGAAGTGGTTATTTGTAGGGATCAATTACGTGCCCTCATACGTTTATGTTTTATTACTGTGTTCAGATTTGGTGTTGTATTAACATTCCTTAAGAAAGTGGCTGGAGGAGAGTAAACGTGACACGAGCACAGAAAAAATGCCAGTCTAAAAAACTCTGCAAAGCAGAAAAACTCAAGTAAAGTACAGATGAACTTCTTTTCTTGGTTTCAAGATTCCCAGGATTACATGATCTGGATGGCTGAAAATCTTCAAATTTAAGTTCAGCCTTTGTTTTATTGGATCTGTTACATATGTTTAACCGACACGAATAAGCAACTCATCAGGTTAAAGAGTAGAGTCCGCGTTCTTGCCCAAAGACACTTCAACATGTAGTGAAGGGGAATGTGTCCATCAACCTTCCTGTTAAAAGATAACTGTTCCACCTCGTGACATACAGGACACGATGAGGTGCCTTTGAAGGTCATCATCAAAACTAAAGGGAGCATGGAAATGCGCTCTATCATTCCGTAAACAAATGACATGAGAAATCCCCATTATTTCCTGACCTTTACTTATTTAACCACCTCTTTCCTGTTTATCAAGCACTAGTAAGCTGATGTCTGGTCGTATTTCTGGGGATTAGACGTCGGCTGTTTTTGTTTTTATGAAACTTATGACCTACGACAGCTCAGCCGCCATGTGTTGGAGTTCACCTCGATAAATGAGAGGGTTGCTTCCTTACACCTTTGGGTCGGGGAAAGGTCTCTGGCTGTGGTTTGTGCCTACGGGCCAAACAGCAGTACAGAGTACCTGGCCTTCTTGGGGTCCGTGGAAGGGGTACTTGATAGTGCTCCAACTGGGGACTCCATTGTTCTACTGGGGGACTTCAATGCCCACGTGGGCAATGACAGTAAAACCTGGAGGGTGGTGACTAGGAGGAACGGCCTCCCCGATCTGAACCTGAGAGGTGTTCTGTTACTGGACTTCCGTGCTAGTCACGGTCTTTCCATAACAAACACCATGTTTGAGCATAAGGATGTCCATCAGTACTCATGTCACCAGGACACCCTAGGCCGGAGGTCAATGATCGACTTTGTTGTCGTTTCATCTAATCTTTGGCTGTCTTGGACACTGCTGAAGAGGGGCTGAGCTGTCAGCTGGTCACCACCTGGTGGTGAGTTGGATACGCTGGCGAAGGAGGAAGCTGGACAGACCGGGCAGGCCCAAACGTATTGTGAGGGTCTGTTGGGAACGTCTGGCAGAGCCCTCTGTCAGGGAGGTCTTCTGTCACCCGTACTTCTGTCCAGGAGAGCTTCTCCGGAAGAGCTTCTCCAGGGGTGGTTGAGATTCGCACCTCAAGTACCTCAAGTCTCTGGATGTGGTAAGGCTGTCTTGGCTGACCTGCCTCTGCGGCATTGCATGGAGGTTGGGGACAGTGCTGCTGGAGTGGCAAACTGGGGTGGTGGTTCCTCTTTTTTAAAAAGGGGGATCAGAGCGTGTGTTCCAACTATAGGGGGACCACACGTCTCAGCCTCCCTGGGAAAGTCTACACGAGGGTACTGGAGAGGAGAATCTGGCCAATAGTTGAACCTCGGATTCAGGAGGAACAATGCGGTTTTCACCAGATCTATACCCTTCGCAGGGTGCTGGAGGATTCATGGGAGTATGCCCAACCAGTCCACATGTGCTTCTGGAGAAAGCATTTGACCATGTCACTCGTGGTATCCTGTGGGAGGTGCTTGGAGTTTGGTTCGCATTGCCGGCAGTAAATCAGACCTGTTCCCAGTGCATGTTGGACTCCGGCATGGTGGCCCTTTGTCACCGGTTCTGGAGGGGGTCCAGTTTAGGAACCACAAGATTTCATCTCTGCTTTTTGCAGATGTTGTCTTGTTGGCTTTGTCAAGCCAGGACCTTCCACATGTGCTGGGGTGGTTTGCATCCGAGTGCGAAGCGGCTGGGATGAGAATCTAAATCCGAGGCCATGGTTTTCGACCAGAAAAGGGTGGCCTGTCCTGTCCAGGTAGGTGGAGATGTCCTGCCTCAAGTGGAGAAGTTTAAGTATCTCGGGATCTTGTTCACGAGTGAGGGAAAGATGGAGCGTGACAATGACAGAGGGATTGGTGCAGCGTCTGCAGTTATGCAGTCGATGTACCGAACCGTCGTGGTGAAGAAGGAGCTGAGTCGCAACGCTCCCACCCTCACCTGTGGCCATGAACTTTGGGTAATGACCGAAAGGACAAGATCACGGATACAAGCGGTCGAAATGAGTTTCCTCCGCAGGGTGGCTGGGCGCTCCCTTAGAGACAGGGTGAGAAGCTTAGTCATCTGGGAGGAGCTGAGGGTGGAGCCGCGTCTCCTTGATATCAAGAGGAGTCAGTTGAGGTGGCTTGGGCATCTGTGTAGGACGCCTCCCTAAAGACATATTCCAGGCATGTCCCACCAGGAGGAGGCCCCGGGGAAGACCCAGGTCACGCTGAAGAGACTATGTCTCTAAGCTGGCTTGGAAACACCTCGGGGTTCCCCAGCTGGAGGAAGTGTCAGGGGTGAGGGAGGTCTGGACATCCCTGCTTAGACTTCTGCCCCCATGACCGGGTATGAGCGGATGAAGATGGATGGATGGATGGATGGATGGATGGATGGATGGAACTTATGACTTACTATAACTTGTTGTTTTTTTTCTTCCTCTGCAGGGTGCAGCTGGAAAAAAGGGCATAAAAGGTGAAACGGGACAAAAGGTACTTTTACAGGTTCACAGTCAGGTGATAAAGGTGTTCTTCCCCCTAACTGCATGCTCCATTTCATTTCCCCTTTCCACACCTGCCAGATATTCACTGCTGATTAGTTTGTTCCGCTTTCTTTCTACCTCTCAGGGAGACGTAGGTGACCGCGGAGACAAAGGACAGGTGATAACATGATTTACATTATCTTTGCAATGATGTCACAGAAGTTCATTCTGCTTTTGGATACAGTGAATTACTAGAAGTGCGCACACACAACTGACGCAGTAGTACTGAACACTGCTTCATGTATAACATTTACTGTTGATCAAGTACAACAAATGATTGATAACTTTCCACATTGTTGCAGGAAATTAGGAATTTTCATGATGAAGCAGTATTAATCCAAACAAAAACCTTAATACAAAGTCAAAATCATGCTCTAAAGTGTCAGTATAAAGATATGCAGTCAACAAAACAGACCCCAAACATGTCCTTAAATGAATCATATCTATCCACATACATTTAGCCATAGGGGGCAATGCTGCTTTTGATTTAAACTATTATTTGCAGCATTGCAAGACATACAAAACACAAAGAGATACTCTTCCTGTTCAACAGAGAGGACCAAAGGGAGCAGCTGGTCATACTGGTGGGCCCGGCCCTGTTGGACCACCTGGAATCCCAGGGGCCAGAGGAGAGCGCGGCCCAATCGGTGACCCGGGTGTTAAAGGGCAAGCAGGACCGAAGGGAGTTTATGGTCCAGCTGTGAGTAACATTGGCATGAAGGTGGACCGTAAAGACCTTAAAGACCCCCGTTTACATCAGCTGTAATTCTCAAAGCAGTTTTTTTTTTAATTCATTAAAAAATATATATGAACAGTAAATTTAAATTATCCGAATGACAAAATCAAAACCTTCCAATAACATTCCTGCTCTTCCTCCTCAATATAGCTAATTTTGGTGCTTTTCTTTTCGGTTTTTAGAAAATAGGAGGATTTGAATTTGAAAATCTGGTAAAACTAAAGGCTATATGTTAACTATAAATATCCTTAGGGCTGCTAAACTTAGCTGATTTATAATTGTTAAAAAACTATTCTGTTCGTCAATTAAAAGTATCATTTTAATTATTAATATTATTCAAGCTAAATTACAAAATATCTGAAATTCTCTGAAGGTTTTTTATCATGATGCATCACAGTTAATGAAATGAGACTTAATGGATGAAACAAGACATTTAGGCAACCCTGTGAGACAAATGTCAATTTTAAAGGCAAACGTCTCAGACATCATTTTTTATTATTGTTATTTTTAAATCAGTAGATGAAATTGCTAATGCAAATAGACATTTTTGGGTTTATGAATCAGGTTTTTTAAACATCTTTTAAGGACCTATTTCAAATTATTTCTGCTGTATTGCATCTATTTATTGTTGTCATTGGAAGGATCTACAAAGATTATTTTCAATTTTATATAATAATTCTACTATGATATTCATTACTTCTTTCTTTATGCTAATTATATGTTTGCCAAACTATATATTATTAAATAAAAGTGTTGAGAAACAATTTTCAAATATGCATTTATAGATATGTACTCTAGTTAAACAAGGGGAAAACACCTAAACCTAAAGGTAAATCTTTAAATACATTTTTATTTTTTTTTCTCTAAACTTTGACAGTTTCTTTAATAATTAAAGCAGATTTTGAGATGCATGTCGAGTTGTTTTGTATCAGTGACACATAGACGATACAGTGATAGAGTTGTGTCTTGCAGGGTCCTGGTCTGACTGATGAGCAGGTCCTGCAGCTCTGCAGAGGTGTGGTCACGGCCCAGATCTCCCAGTATGCCCAGTCAATCCGGGCCAAATGCTCACAGGGTTGTCCCATCAACAACCGGACACTGATTGGGCCCCCGGGAGTCCAAGGGCCACCAGGACCAGCAGGCAAAACCGTAAGTATCACTCCAAGTTCACACCAGTGACTGTGTAATCAACTACTGTGTCTTTACTTTAGATTTACAGATAATGTTCCATTATACCATCATTTTATTCACTGGAATATTACAATTTAGTTGACACTGAATTTCATCTTTGCACATTTAACAGTTTTCCCCCTCCATCTATCAGGGTAAAGCAGGAAAAGCTGGAGCCAAAGGAGCCAGAGGTGTTCAAGGTGACAGAGGGCTGGAGGGGCAGAGGGGATCTCAGGGCGACAGAGGTAAGATCACCTGCTCATACTACAGTCTACAGCTGGAACGACTCCACAAATCAGTAGTTCTGACCTTGGTTTTTGTGGTGCACTGTAATAATTTGATCATAAAAGAAAGACAAACCCTTTTATTCTGCACTGAAGCATTTGCCAGGCCAGCATCCTTCCATCCACTCGGCTGTTGTATGGTGTGGTGTGGTATGGTGTTGTGTGGTATGGTGTTGTGTGGTGTGGTATGGTGTTGTATGGTATGGTGTGGTGTGGTATGGTACGGTGTGGTATGGTGTTGTATGGTGTGGTGTTGTATGGTACGGTGTGGTATGGTGTTGTGTGGTGTGGTATGGTGTTGTATGGTATGGTGTGGTATGGTGTTGTATGGTATGGTGTGGTGTGGTGTGGTACGGTGTGGTGTGGTGTTGTATGGTGTGGTGTTGTATGGTGTGGTGTGGTGTTGTATGGTGTGGTGTGGTGTTGTATGGTGTGGTGTGGTGTTGTATGGTGTGGTACGGTGTTGTATGGTATGGTGTGGTGCGGTGTGGTGTGGTATGGTATGGTGTGGTATGGTATGGTGTGGTATGGTATGGTGTGGTATGGTATGGTGTGGTGTGGTATGGTACGGTGTGTGTGGTGTTGTATGGTGTGGTGTTGTATGGTGTGGTGTGGTGTTGTATGGTGTGGTGTGGTGTTGTATGGTGTGGTACGGTGTTGGTATGGTATGGTGTGGTGTGGTGTTGTATGGTATGGTGTGGTGTTGTGTGGTGTGGTATGGTATGGTGTGGTATGGTGTTGGTGTTGTATGGTATGGTGTGGTGTGGTATGGTGTGGTATGGTTGTTGTGTGGTATGGTATGGTATGGTGTTGTATGGTGGGGTATGGTGTGGTGTTGTATGGTGTGGTGTGGTATGGTGTGGTGTTTGGGTGGTGTGGTTGTGGTATGGTGTTGTATGGTGTGGTGTTGTATGGTACGGTGTGGTATGGTGTTTTATGGTACAGTGTTGTATGGTGTTGTATGGTACGGTGTGGTATGGTGTGGTACGGTGTTGTATGGTATGGTGTGGTGTGGTGTTGTATGGTATGGTGTTGTATGGTATGGTGTTGTATGGTATGGTGTGGTGTGGTGTTGTATGGTATGGTGTGGTGTGGTATGGTACGGTGTGGTACGGTGTTGTGTGGTGTTGTATGGTACGGTGTGGTATGGTGTGGTATGGTACGGTGTTGTGTGGTGTGGTATGGTACGGTGTTGTGTGGTGTTGTATGGTACGGTGTTGTGTGGTACGGTGTTGTGTGGTGTGGTGTTGTATGGTACGGTGTTGTGTGGTACGGTGTGGTATGGTACGGTGTGGTATGGTACGGTGTTGTGTGGTGTGGTGTTGTATGGTACGGTGTTGTGTGGTGTGGTGTTGTATGGTACGGTGTTGTGTGGTACGGTGTTGTATGGTACGGTGTGGTATGGTGTTGTATGGTATGGTGTGGTGTGGTATGGTGTTGTGTATGGCATTTCTGATTTTATGTGTTGGAGAAATGGGAATGAAATGCAAGATTAAAGCTGCGGAAATGTAGTTTGATGACGCATACAGCAAAGGCCGTTACAGTTTACATTTAAAAGTGCTATAACTTAAAAAAATCTAATCATGGGAATTAATTTACAATTTCTATGTCCTCACATGTAAACTTGCATTTTTATTTCTGTGTTTTTGCATTTTTTTTTCTGCATAGAAGTCATCACCTTTTCCCACATTCTCTAACAGGTCAGAAGGGAGCCAAAGGCATCAGAGGTAATTCGGGTAAAGGCCTGCAAGGACCTGATGGACCACAAGGACTCAGAGGTATGACAACATCTCTCTCTGGGTGTTGTTTGTTGCCACATTCACAGGTAAAACAGGAGGAGCAGAGCTGCCGGATGTCCAGGATTACACCAGATTTCCTCCATCACACTCTTCTGCTGGCTGTAATATTATGATAAAAGTATCATAATATCTTTTTAATGCTTTTAATTCTACAGTTTGTTTATAAAAAGCCTTTATTTTCTGGTATAATTGATTTGTAAAAGACTTCATTTTAGTTTATATAGAATTATCTTTTCTTTTTTTTCTAAAGTAAAGGCTTTCTGCTCATCACTTAGCAGGTTAAAACTGTTTTAATTACTTTTTCAGGTTTGCCGGGTCACCCAGCAGAACCCAAAAATGGTATGGAGGGTCCCCGGGGGCCTCGGGGTTTTCCTGGGCCGCTGGGTGTTCCGGGTATGGTTGGTATCGCAGGCGTGCCAGGATTTTGTGAGGCGCGAGACTGCAGCATTCATGCGCCGGTGATGCGGAAAGAGCAGGGTCTTGTAAAAGGACCCACAAGTTCCAAAACCTAAACCTGAACACAAGCGCAAGGACCGTTAGGGAAGTAGTTTCTGTTGACTTGTTGATTAAATTGCCAGTTTATACTAACATGTTTTACTGAGAGCTCTGTGCTGAAGTAAATCCAGGAAAATCTTCCATCTGATCCAGAAAGGGCTTCAAATGAAATCCCAAAGTAGGTCATACTAACACTAACTACACAATATTTTCTGGAAACATTTCAAAGGCCTTTTGATTTGTTAAAAAAAATTATTTGCCAACACTTGTTTTTATTTTCTCTGAAACATGGTTATCTAAATAATGCTATGTAAATATTATGTAAAGAATCCTGCTTACATGTACTGTGCTTTAAATACCATTCCAGATAAATTAGTGTTTTTTAACCCAAGTCTCTATTTGTCAGTCATATTTTTTTAATGCTTTGTATTTTTAGTGACAGTTATTAATGTGAATTAATTCCAGGTTTAACCTGCTTTCTGAACAATAAATATTCAGCATTTCAGAGGTTTTCATCAGGCCAAAATAAAAAAATTAAATGACAGCTTGGTTGTAAGGTGAAAAATGTTTGAATCGCTGTTCTTGCCAAAGGATGGAGAAAATTAATTAATAAAACTTGTTAAAAATGTACTATCAGATTTTGTCAAATATTTGACTAAATTAAATCCAGTTCAAGAACTATTAAAGAACAACAAAGGAAGAGTAGTTTGTAAATGTTTGATATGTGCAGATTTGTCGTAACTCGTATCTGGAGATCAGATGATATTATTTATATTCACTATTGATACAATTCATAGAATTAGTTGCAAATTAGTCTGCAAACCTGGTGGTCCTGGACGCGTCATCAGTGGCAGAGCCTGTGTGCTGCTAATTCGCTTGATAAGGAAAATACATGTGCAAATGGAAAAACATTTGAATTGTGATAGTTGCATGAGTGGATACAGATCTGCTGTTACCTACAGTGTGTCATCAGCCAGTTACTTTTACAGTCGCAATCATTTAAACAACTTATACAGACTTATAAAGGTTACAAAATGTTTATTTTTATTTTAGTTTGACATGCAAAGCAAGCAACAGAGGTAAAATAACAGCACAGTTTTGTCTACCTTCTCTTAAAGGCAACAAATCCCAGTATTTTTGTGACTTATCTGCTGTAAACAGGACTGGGATATTACAGCATGGAGGATAAGTAGGATGCGGGGAAATGAAACTGTCTGGAAGGAAAGATTACATCTAATTGCCAGAGAAATCAAGTGCAAAGACAAAACTGTGCATAAAAATGGTTCACATTTGTTCATGAATGAAAATAAGTACAATAAAAGAAAAGCTTTAAATCAACCATGAAACAAAGATCAATAAAAGCACCACTGTAATTTAAAGTCGGCATGAAAGTACCTTTTTTGTACGTTGTCCCTTCTTTGTGTCATCCATGGTGCTATTAATGCTGTAAGGGTATTGCTATTCCTTTGAATAATACATTTCATATATGTGTGACAGTAAATGTCACATTATTGCTTCAAGTCCAGTGATGATTATTTATTAAAATGAAGAAATTAATCATTTGAACAAAGATGATCACGGAGCAGGAAAGAGCATGAATCACTGATTTCTAAAGGGCGTAATGAACTAGGAGCTAATTTAAATATAAAAAGGAAATATAATAATAAATATAAATACATATCAAATAAATATATGAATTGTGATTTGTATTGCACATTTTGTTAGCAACATACAGTAAGAGATGACTTATGTTTGAAAAACTCCTGAATGTTTCTTTCAAAACATCTTTTCAAAAGTGTGCCAAGACATTTAACGAGTAGAGAATAAAGAGTGAAACGGCGCACGCGTGTCCAGTGAAGCCAAATGAACGTGAATTATCAGTTCGTAGCTGTGAACCCCCAAACACGCATTCAGGTGACCTTCGTTTCATTTGGCTATGTAAATAATCATTTTCTCTTTATCCTATTATCCTATTATCCTTTCTGCTGTAATTGTGATTCCTGAACTAATCAAGAAGTTTAATGAAAACTGGAGCTTGTTTAAAAGAAAGTGAACATTTACCATCTTTCTTAATAGAACAAAATGACAAATATAATCAAAACATTACGGCTGGCTTGACTAAACAGTGACGGCCTGCAGTCGAATGGCACCTTCTTTTACCTCTGAAATGTGGATTGTAGTTGGATGATTTTATTACGGTTTCAGGAATAAACCAGATTAAAGTCACATTTCTAAAGGTAAACCTAGACTATAAAAGGGTTCAGTCAGGGCTCCAGATCAATGAACGACACGTTCATGTTTAAACGCTAAACTCAAGCCAAACAAATCTTCCGGGTAATATTTGGTCTTATTCTGAGTGGTTAAATAAATAAATAAGGTCTTATCTTTTTCCTAATTAATTTCTTTACGTATTCCTCATCTTGTCCTTATCTGAAACGTCGGGGTGCAGTGCCACAGGAGCGTTTAACGTGAAAGAAAGAAATGGCCCTCTCAGAATTGCTTTAATCACATGACCGTGTTGACGCTACTTTCTCTCCACTGTCGCCTCGTGCTTGCTCAAGGTGGGACATCGTAGGGAAATCAAGATTAAATACAATCTGTGAAGTCACTCAGCTAAGCTGCTTTTGTATGAAATGGCATTACATCAAATTTTAATATGGATTATTGGAATAAAACGAATTACAATAAATTGGAATATAATTGGACTGAACCGGATTATCAATAATCCAGTATCCTGTATTGGATTGTTCTGTGTAAGGTACCTTGAGATGAAAAATAAAATGAATTCACAAGAATTGTATTGAAATGTGTTTTTTTTGTTTATCCAGCCATTAAATATCCACTACTCAGTGTCAGGATCTGCTAGACGATCCCAGCCCTCTTCAGCCAGGAGGCAATGTAAATGACTCTTTTATGATTTAAATTCATGTATTTTCTTGCATGTCAGAAAATAAAAGGTTTAAAAAAGCTGGTTCATACTCCTAAAACAAGTTAGTAAAAAATAAATGGCTTAATAGTTGGCAGTTTTACTACTTTCTGACATATTATTTAAAAACAATACACATCTCACTGGTTGAGAATTGAGGCAGTACACTTTTTAAGTTTGTTTTTTTTTATATTTTTTTTTTCAGCTTCAGAATGAAAATAAAGATGAAGTCGTCTGACATTGAGTGGCAGCTCTGAAAACATCGGTTTAAGAATAGAAGCAGCGCACCTGCTCTGTAGTTTGGACCCATCAGTGCAGAAATGATGATTTTAGTTTTTAGTTTTGATTCAAATCATTTTTTCTACTTTTTTACTTTTGACTGCTAATTGTTTTTGACTTTTGTAAATTCAATGTCAGATTAGTGATAAAGCAAACCTCTCCTTCGTCGTGTTTCGTGGCATTTCTTTGTTGTGTTTTACTTCCTTCACATACCGTTTAAACTCCACTTGTTGGTCCTCTACTACAGAACCAGTTATGGCACCAGATGCTCTCTCCTGCTCTCTTTTCAAGTACACTCAGAATACAGCAGAATGGACGTTGTGTTGTGTTTGAAATTTCAATGGCCATATTACTTGGTCCCCTGATATGCATGACTTGTAAGCATGAATTTGTATTATAAACATCGTACAGTTTAACATTCAATCATACAACACTGTTCCAGTTGGCAGCAAATACATTCCTTTTGATGCTCATAATTGCATCTTTAGACAAAACAAAATAACAGTTGGTTAAAAATAGATTAAAGAGATGCAATTAAAAGTTCCACAAGTCCTAAAACTGCTGTCCTACAGTCACCGCGACACTCAGCTGCCATTCTCAAACATAAATGGGGTTGATGGGCGAACGTCTAGTCTGGATTCAGTCAAATCCACCTGATCCAGATTGACCCAGATGAGTTGTTGAAAGGCCAGTCTAGTTGTCTATTCATTCAGTAGCTCAGGTCTGTGAACTCAGAAGGCAATGTGTCATAAATGTTTCTCTCAGGCCTCCAGTAATAGAACTGATTTGTTAGTGTGTTTGATACGTTAGCCTGTAAAATGTCCGTTTTGTTAAATCATGTAGTGGGATTTAACTCCGAAGTATAATTCATGGAGCAGAGGCATAATGCATAACTAATTAAGTTTCCATCACGATTCTGTTTCTGTTGGGTGGTCAGGGTGATAAAAATGAACGTGTGAAACCATGTTCTCACTGCTTTCACGGACATGTAGCTGGCAACAGCTCATAAAAGAGTATGAAGCATAAATAATAAAAGCATAGACCCAAACGTAAACGATTAACCAATTAGCCATAACATTATGACCATTGTCAAGTAGCACCAATAAATCCTGCTCATCTCACTACAATCCAACGCTCTGCTGGGGAAACCTGCATCCTGCCCTTCACATCACCGCTATTTTGCCATTTAGGATCAATCTGCAAGTTTCTACAAATGACACCCTCCACCCCACCCCCACCCCCTCAAACAACAAATGTTTATTTACTCCTAAGTCTGCAGGTACCAACTGATGGGGAGTAATCCCAATCAAGACCCCACCCACAACTAACATAGCCCAAAGGACCTAGCCAGTCCAGGACACCTCAGATGTCCCCAGACCAAACCCTGACTGTTAAGAGATATTTCAGGACAACAACAATGACCTGGTCATGATGTTGCAACTAATCAGTGTAATCCAGTGATGCTCACGATTATAGTATAAGTGCAAAATAAGGTGAAAGTGCCAAAGAACAACAGCATAGCAGAGGAGTCAGTAGATCATCTGAAGCAGAAGTAATCCACTGATCCCAGTCAGCAGCGGGCAGCTGACAGAGGCTGCAGAACCAAAACGGCTAAATTAGCTCAAAACAGCTCAGGGTGTGCTCACACTGATAATAATAATTAAAAACCATGTCTCACTCTGACTTCCAGATGCCATTTCAGTCGGCTGGGAGGACGGACACAGACGGCCCACGTACGTGATCCTACTCTCTACAAACGCCCCAGCTGCCTGTAAACAAGCAGAAGGTTTCTGCTTATTGGAGATGGTTTAGGTGGATGCAAATATAAGAAACTGTGAGAAACATACGAAGCAAACTTTTGTGATGTTGACATTGACGCATGCATCCAAGGTTACCCAGGAAGCACCAATACTCCTGCATGGAGGTATACATTCTTGAACATCATGGTAGGTGCGTGCAAAGTGCTTCAAAGAAAAACACAAAACAATAAAAGGAGGTCAAATGCAGTTTTAGAGGATGTATCGTGCTGCACTGTGTTAAAGTAGTGGCAGATGTGGTAGATGGTGCAGATCATATTAGTCACGCATAAACCAGGCACAAATTAGAAATGTTTCGAATGTCTGTTGCACATTTGGTGACTCTTTGGGTCTTTTAAGTTAAAATAAAGCAATTATGTGTAGAATTCACTGAGTGGCTTATTTGTACAATCAGTTATTGGGTATGAAAATATTTTATTGGCAAACAAACGTTACACTTAAAGTTAGTAAGACATTCATGCTCAAAATCACAACACTGTTGACGTATTATTTTGCACTGCCACTATAAAGGCGGATCGTTGCACAGCTGAAGACGTATAAAATACGCAGCACTGAATAGATTGTAAGGAAACAGCAGTGCACTTTCTGTAGGCGGGGCTGCTGGCGAGAATACAGAGGCAGTGAGCCAATCAAAACGCTGAAGGAAACGCGGGAACTTGCTGGATTGATCCTACCATCCCGTTGACACTCCAAAGGGTCCTGCACGTTGTGTCAAACTGCAGTGTGGTGTTGATGCAGCAGTCATAATGAAGCCTGCTCTCCTTCACCACTGAGCTGATCCTCGTGCATCCCACTGCGCCTGATAAAAGAAGAAAAATGCGACGCACAATTCCTGTAAATGTGCCCACCTGTCCTCACTTCTTTAAACATTGCTGGCATTTTTTGACAGATTTGCCCACTTTTCATCCTTCGGTGAGGCTATTGAAAAGCTTTGCACATTTCTCGCAGGAACTTTGACTACCTGGACTAAACCAAGCAGACCTCAAATATAGCAGGGCTGGACTGGGACAAAAAAACCCACTTGGGCATTTTGTGCTGAGACCGACGACGATGAAGCCTATGAACGACAACAAACTTCCTTTTGACGGCGCTTGCTCAGCACCCCACCCGCCCTGGCGGTCCTCGCGGGTCCCTCCTCCCCCTACTGGCGATCTCCGCCACCGTCACCGTCACCGGCTGCCGCCGCTGCCGCTGAAGGGGAAGCTCCACCAGAGTCAACAATCGCTAATTCTTTTTGTGCATCCTTTTCATTTCTCAAAGAGGGAGGGGGGCATCGGCCCTGGGCTGTAATCGGTCCAGCCCAGGATCAATCATGATTAATGGGTCCATCTATCAGTTTTGTGGAGAAATGGGTATCTTAACTAATTAACAACTAACTATTATGAATACTGCCATTGGTTAAAAAAACAAACAAACAAGCGGCCCGGCTGGTGGGCCGACGGCCAGTCCAGCGGTTTTATACAGTGGAGCAGCATTTCAGCTTGTAAATTGTGCAAAAGTCATGATCACACTATGAAAACCTGATTGGAGACTTCAGCAGCAAATAACAAAAACAAAGATCAGTGCCCAAAGAAAATTAAATATAAATCATGAGATAATAACATGCCCGTACTGTTCTGTTGCTTTCTTGAGGACACTTTTCTTTGAATCTACAGTACATTTGTGAAACCTTGCGTGACACAGGGATGGGTACCAGGTATCAGGTCCTCAAAGCGTTGACCTATAAATCCTCACAGAGGGGCATTAAAAAAAACAAAAAAAAAAAAGCAGTCACGTATCTAATTATCACTCAACACGCCAGCCAACAGCTGGAAAGAGAAAACTTAAATGTATCTGTGGCAGCTAGTAGCTTTCAGAGCTATTTAGGTGGCTGCTCGCTCACTTTTCTTCTTTGGGTGCTGAGAAAATGACCCGCGTCGCGGGGATCCGTGAGTTTGTTCATGCAAAATTATGACAAAAAAAACACCCCTGAAGTGTTGTATCGTGTATTTTACATATCCATATCTATTAATGATATTTAATGCATTGATCAAAATTGTATATATATAATACATTAAGTGCTTACAGATAGTGTATTTGTTGTTTATGTGATTGCTCAGCATAGCAACTATAAGTAAATGATAGTGCCTCATTTGACAGCTTAACACAATCAAGTTGAGGCATCAAATAAGGTCAAATTTAACAAATGCATATTAAAACTAAATAAATTTACAATGACTGATGGAAGACTGGCACCACAATATGGCCCATGAAATATATACAAGGCGCACCTGACGTGGGCGTGGCTTCGCTCTAGCACGTTTCTGGTTGGAGAGGAGGCTTGTTCCAATCAGGCGTCATCAGCCACAACGGAAATTCCCCACAGTCCTGTTTCTTTAGACGGAGAGTCCGCGGAGAAGTTCGGGGAATTCCCTGAAATGCTCATTTCTCTTTCATAAAGCCGGTGCTAGACATTTACAAATATTAAAGGTTTTTGGTTTCAAAATAATACCGAAATACAGACGGACTGGGAACATAATCAGACCTCACCGTAAAATACTCCCAGCTAGAATACTGTACAGACTACATATATATAAATACATATATATATATATATATATATATATATATATATATATATATATATATATATATATATATATATATATATATATATACACACACACACACACACACACACACACACACACACACACACACACACACACACACACACACACACACACACACACACACACACACACACACACACACACACACACACTACTGTAACTGCGTGTTTGGGCTGTTTGGGGGCATCTTCGTACCTTCATGTACGTTCATTGGACGAGTCGCCAGAGTTGCAGCAGCGGCAGGACATTCAACTCTCAACCAACGAGCACGTCCTCGAGAGCCGCTGCCTGGCACGTGTTTGATCGCTTCACTTTATTGTTACTATTGTTTTATTTAATTTTTTACACAGAAACATCGAACACGCGTGGCCGTGAGACCCGAGGACGGCATTAAGAACCACTCCTATAAACTAAAATTATACTTACTGAAAACAACCAACAACCCAAACGCCGTCATCCTCCCGCGGAGAGCTTCACGAGTGGTTGGAAATTCACTGGCTCGTGTCCGGGACGGTGGGCGAGGCCACGAGCGCGGCGCGGGTGCGCGCAGCGGTCCCCCTCTCTCCGGACGGAGCTCCGTTCCCGTGTTTCCCAGCGTCATGTTCTTACCTGTTCCTTTCTGATTCATGTTCTTACCTGTTTCTTTCTGATTCATGTTCTTACCTGTTTCTGTTAGACTTTAGATTTGCACTTTGTGTTTACAGTAATTCATTGTGCAGCACCGAGGGTTTGAGAGTGATGTAATTTCGATTCTCTGTATGAACCTCGCATGTGGCAGAATTGACAATAAACGTGACTTTTACTTTTACTTTGACATTTGAAACGCGTAAGACGTCGCAACCTGGTTTTAAACTGCGTCTTGTGAATGATACTTTCACAGTGTTTATGCATAAATATATACATTAACCTTTTCGTTGGGAAATGAACAATAATTCACTCCGGCACCAGTTCAGTTGTAACATTCTTGTATTAGATTATGAAATATGTCAACTTATAATAATAATAAACTTATACACGCTGAGGGTTTTTGTCGTATTATTAAAGTCCTTTATTGCCACACTGTCCTCTTTGATGATGCTATCACATAGTAGGACAAAGCGGTGGTTTCACATGTCAAGGAAAAAGCTGTAACTTCCTCGTAATTTCCTAGTTTGTTGTTAACTTGTCAAGACGGCACGGTGACACGTGTGGTGGGCGTGTCTCTCCTGTCTACATAAGTCGGAGTTTCAGGGTTTCGCTTTCACGCCAGTTTCAGAGCCGCTGCGTCGTGTCCACGAGTTCTCTGTTCTGGATCATCCTCCGTCAGCATGATGACTACTTATGCTCTGAGTCTGGGTTTGCTGTTTACACTGAGTAAGTGTTTGTAAAACGTATGATGTTGTCATTTTAACTTTGATGAAATCAGTCAATGGTGTGAAGAGGCTGGCTGTGTTTTTTGTCTTTTATATTGAGAGAAATGGCGTTTCAAAGCAACACAACGTCTTCTTGTGCCCATCAGGTGTGTGTCTGACAGTGGGCAGGACAATCGGTGAGGACACTCAGGTGCTGAATGTGTCCTCGGGATGGAACGTGACTCTTCCCTGCAGGGCTAAAAACGAGCCAGGGGTCCAGTACGTCGCTTTGACCTGGTACAAGGTACAACTCTGCTTATTCTTAGTATTTGTCTCTACTGAAACTTCCTGTTTGGCAACATCACATTTTAAAGACGCAGCCCATGTTATACATAATATTAATAACAATGTTAATACAAAGACAAGATTTACTTGAACTGGTTGAGGCATTGTCTGGCAAAGTTGAGAGAACTGAAACAGTCGATGCGAATTTCAGCCCCCGAAACCTGCTTTAGTAATCTTTTTGTTTTTGCTCATGTATAGGAAAAGTAGTTGTAACATATATAACAGCTGGAGCTGCTGCAGTTGCTGTTAACCAGAAGATTTGTACTTAAGCTGATGTTCATAAACAGCCACAACCTGTAAATGATTACAATAGAGTTCTTAACCTTTACATTTCTTACTCCTGACACATCTTTACGAGCAATTCAATGTAATTTGATTCTTAATTAAGACTAGTATGTTATGTTTAACTTAGTGACTTAGTGTCAAGCAACAATGTCATTTCTATATTCCTTTTCATGAAATCCTAATTTACTTTTTAAAGCAGCAGAAAGATGTGTGTGTGTGTGTGTGTGTGTGTGTGTGTGTGTATATATGTGTATATGTGTATGTATATATGTATGTGTATATATGTATATATATATATATATATATATATATATATATATATATATATATATATATATATATATATATATATATATATATATATATATATATATAAATATATATATATATATATATATATATATATATATATATATATATATATATGTATGTATGTGTATGCACTCACTGAAGTTTTGGCATAACTAAAAGCAGAGGTAGTATTGACACTGATATCAAACTGTCTGTATCTGATGTTTACTGACTTTCAAGTGTCATATCTTGGTTCTGACACATCATTTTGACATCTGTGATGGTTTTATAGCACAGAGAGAGACCATCACCTCATCGGCTGGGCCTTTTGAGGAGAGACCTCCCTGATGGAACAGCAGAGCTGTACTTAGATGTACGCAGGAAGGTGGTGCTGTTGGACAAATCCCGTGACATCCTTCTTCCCAACGTGACTTGCAACGACGCCGGTGTGTACCTGTGTGACCTGGCTGCACCTGTGGGAGAGCAGAACCGGGAGGGGAGGGTTCATCTTGTGCTGACAGGTAAAACATTTTCCTCAGTGGGTCAATTGATTCTGTGTTGGGCTTCCAAATCAGATCCCCAAATTTCCTGGGATACATCTTCTGGGGACCTTGAATACCAGTTCAAGATGTCATAGAAGTCCGTCCCGTCCAGCAGATGTGTGGCGTGTGTGCTTTTTGTCAATCCTGCTCAATCCATTATAAGTGGATGTTTTTGGGGCTTCAGTTGTACCTTTTGTTTCTTTTCTTTCTGCATTTTCAAGGCTAAATGTACCTTATTTTAAGAGACAGATTACTTAACTTGGAAAACCTAAAAAATATGTATAATGCTGTGGGAATAAGAGTACCAAAGTAAAAAGAGCCCTTTTCAACAGGGTTTTACAGCTGTGTTCACAGCAGCTGGTGTAAGGGGGTGGAGTTTGCATCTTCACTCAACTCCACCCCTTGCTTTTTATAGTTCAGGATCAACCAGCACACATAAAGCAGAGAGTTTTATAAAAAAAAACCAACATGTAGCCAAATGGAAAATATAAGGATAACATTCAACAGCTGGATGTTGCTGCAGCCTACCATCAAATCTATGGTATCTGACTACAAATAATATTAACAAATTAGGTCTTATTATTATATATACACCAACATGTACAAAGATGTGCTGTGTGCCTCTGAAGCAAGGATTTCAGTGGGCACATCCACTGAAGCAAAGTCCAAAAATGAAAGCAAAACTCAGAAACAAAACATGAAGTGCTGCAAAAACAGCTTTTATAAGCAGTAAGTTGTTCCATAACCAATGGTGAACAGCACTGTGTTACCAAACACTGGGCAGCCTCTGCTTGTAATGCCGTTAATCCAGGTTCACGCTCGAGTAAATTGATTTCTGCTTTCATTTCCAGATTGTCCTGTTCACATCACATCTTTTCCAGTGGACTCTGAAGATTTTCATCTACGCCCCACAGAAACTCAGATGTGGGACAACTTGATTTTATTTGCCTCAGCAATGCTGATGGTGGCATTTTTCATGTCCCTAATTGGCTATGTAAGTAAGAAAATACACTATTACACACAGTTCTCCAGTTTCTTTTTTCAATCAAAGTGTTTTATATGCTTTTATGTAAAACTGTTGGTTTCTTTTATTAAGATTTTTGTTATTCTTTATAGATGATGATGATATAATCAAATTAGAGTTTTGTTGTTGTCTTGAACATGTGTAAACCTGTACTATGTACATTGTCAAGTTATTCCTAATCAAAATTTTCCATATCCACACTACAGTGCTGTGTGAAGAATACTTTCAGAGACAGAATCCAGAAAATCCCAATAAAGGAAATCTTTTTGGATGCCCCAGTCAAACCACTTGAAAAGAAGGATCTAAAGTTGATCTATACTTTGGGACCAAAGACATCAACGATGAAGCATGTCTTTGTTTGAACACAATCTCATGAGGACGACGGAGAAAAGCATCTTCCTCCAGACAATAGTCACTACAGACTTGACACAAGATGAATGGATCTGAAGAGTGCGGTTTAGGAGCTCAGCAGATCAGGTCTTGCAAGCAGATTATTTCTTAATTTCCTTCTGGCCACATAAACTAACTTCTGGGTGTAAACAACCCCAAGCAAGCTTGTCACCTTGATGACAACAGCTCGCTGCCAAGGCTATGTCTTATAGTGGTTGTGTGAAGAAAGGAGCTATACAAACACTGTATGTCAATATTTTTCAATTTAATAGCAAAAATCATGTCTGTTATCATGATTAATGTGACTGGAGCCAGCTTTGCCGAGCCACAGTTGTAGCATTGATGTGACCACGTTGCAAAGTTCTCATAGCACTTTATGTTTAATTAAGAGAGCAAAGTTCTTAAAATGACTGAATAAACTGTTGAATTTTAAGCTTTTGTTTTTGTGCAAAACAGAATTGTTAACAAGGAGAGGGTATAAAACTGATTTTTTTTTTTTTTTTTTTTTTTTTTTTTTTTTTTTTTTTTTTTACTTTCACATACTACATCTTGTGAGAGTTAAAGGAAGTTGTTGTGAGAACTACTATTAAAAGCGTTACCTGAGCCTTAAAGTCTAGAAGTCAAGCTTTTGCTAAGTTTTTGGGCTGGTTTTATGTCCTAATGTTGCGTGTGTAGTATCAGGTTGTGAAGGGTAATTCATGTTAAGATGATGATCTAGCAAATACCAGGGTGGTAAACTTCTATCATTTTCAATGAGGCTTGTCTTGCTTTCCATTTGAAATGTATTCAATAGAAAAGACTTGTTCAGAAAAAAGTATTAAACCAGAAAGAAGTGGGTGGAAAGTGAACCCGATTGCCCTTTCAAATTAGGAACTGAGAAATGAGCTGTTCAAACACTCCCCGCACTGTGGGGAATTTTTAACATTATTTTTGACTGGGGAAAGTTGTAGGTTTGGTTTCTAAAGTCTGAGTCTTTTTTCATAATCTGTTATTCTGTTAGGGAAAAAAAAGTTATGTTTCATGTTTAACTACGCAGGCTTAGTGGTCAGCACTCTTGCTTCACAGCAAGAATGTTCCTGGTTCGATTCCCGGCCCGGTGAGTCTTTCTGTGTGGAGTTTGCATGTTCTCCCTCCGGGTACTCCGGCTTCCTCCTGCAGTTCAAAAACATGGTTGAATGGTGATTCTAAACTGCCCGTAGGTGTGTGTGCACGGTTGTTTGTCTCTGTATGTGTCCCTGTGATGGACCGGAGACCTGTCCAGGTGGACCCCTGCCTCTCGCCTGTAATGAGTCGGGATAGGCTCCGACAGACCCCCGTGACCCTGCAAAGGATTCAAACAGGTGTAGAAAATGGATGGATGGAAAACCTACAAAGAAAAAATGTGAAGCCAAATGTGAAGATTTTAATTTGAACTAGCAAACAAGAGATGTACATATTTGTGTGAATGCAACAAATTAAAGAATGATAAAAAAAGCATGGATAACAGCTTCTTTGGGTTTCTTGTGATCAAAGTTGCTTTCTTGTACGTAGCGCCCACCAGAGGTAAATAACATACATGAGGTGGACAGCGAGTCTGGGGCTTCGAGTAATGCTGCTGTATCACAAACGAAATCTATCTCTGGAAGCTATTTTAGAGTAAAGAGTACACGGACAACAAAATGTTGACAATGGGCCAGTGAAAGAATGTTATCTTTAAAGTATCACCCTTCAATTGTCTGTCTTGGGATCATAGACTCTACAAAGTTGGGATGTATTTATGTATGAGTGGAGGACATGAAAATCAAGCACTTAAATCCAATTCCTTAACTCTAACTGTGAGACATGGAAATGAGGATGTTTTCTAACAGCTGTAACAGTAGAGTAACTTCAAAGTCAAAGTCAAGTTTATTGTCAATTCTTCTATGGTCTTTTAAAATATCAAATATCAGGTGTATTTTGAAATGGCAAGTAATAGAGTAAGTAATTACGTAATGGGATAGAGCTCAGCTGAAGGCATTTAAGAGTGGCTCAGACAATGTGAGGAAATATTCCTCAATGTGCAGAGGCAATATTTGCTGTTATACTTTGAATAAAATAATAAAAATGTCTAATTCACCAGTTTATAATTGAACTTTAAATAATCTCACATCACTATGATTGTGTACTATACGTGTACTTAAATATCTCTATATCTATATTAACCAGTGGGCCACGCAGTTGTCGTGGCCGAGTGGTTAAGGCGATGGACTAGAAATCCATTGGGGTCTCCCCGCGCAGGTTCGAATCCTGCCGACAACGGTTTACACGTTTTTGTGTATGTACAGATCGAAATCTAAGAATATATGTCTAGGTCTCATGGTGCACAAAGCAGACTTGTTTAGTAAACTCAGAATGAAACCGTTTCTAAATGGTGCATATCAAAGTCTGTAATCTACTGCAGTTATTCTATTATTATTTATTTATTTTTTTAGAGGATGTTTGGACTTGTTCTGTGTCAGTTTAATTGTGATCGAAACAGAAATTAAATAGCAGGGTGAAGTGAACTACATAAGACTAATTTGATATATTAAATTGGTCTTTTGCAGTCATGAAAAATGTTATTCCCAAGTCTCGATATTAAGTTGATTAACGTGTAATGCTTACATATGCTGACTCTCATATGGCAAGATTTTTACATTTATAAACATAATATGTAATTATTGTAGGTTGGTGCACTGCTTAGGATAACTTAGGACTGCTTTTAGTTTGGAGTCGAGCGTTCGTGCAGTTCCGCCGTGTTGCTTAGCGACGCCAAAGCGCCCGAGCAGCGGAAGTCGGAGCGGCTCTGCGCGAGCCAGCAGGTCATTATGGCCGATGATGGTTTAGACCAACTGCTTGACGAAGTCGAACAAAAGTTTTGTCGCGAAGTTTCCCTGTCGTCTTCAGTTTGCGCGGATTCGAGCGCGGCAGGAAAACACGGGAAAGAAAGACGCCACAGGTAAACGCGGCTAGCTCTGCTAGCCGATGCTAGCCGGCGCTAGTCAACGTAACGACACAAATAGTTTATGGCGTTAAAGTGGTCACGTTTGCCACAAGCTGACTAAAGATGCAGAATCTTACAAACATGCTTCGTGTCTCAAGTAAACGCAGCTCTGCTAATGGTGGAACTTTAGCTTTGCTTGAATCTGTTTTGGTTCTGTTGCCGCCGATTTAAGCTCGATTTATTTACGGATATTCATTAACATTGTAGAATTTGTACATTTGTCCTATATATTTTTTAGAGAATTTAAGTCTCCAACAGCAACAATTGAGGCTAAAATGGCTTTGGCCTGAATTATTTTTGTTGGTTCTGTTTTTTTTTTTTTTTTTTTTTTTGTAAAGGAAATAAAGAGGTAACGGTTTTGAGCATGTTTAAGGCGAAGGTACGTGAATGAAAACTCCCAAAAGCATTGTAAAAAGTGTGGATTGATATTTTGTTACAAATCCATCCATCCATCATCTATACCCACTTACTCCTTCTCAAGGTCATGGGGGTCTGTCGGAGCCTGGACAGGTGTACACCCCGGACAGGGGTACACCCTGGACAGGGGTACACCCTGGGCAGGGGTACACCCTGGAGAGGTGTACACCCTGGAGAGGTGTACACCCTGGACAGGGGTACACCCTGGACAGGGGTACACCCTGGACAGGGGTACACCCTGGGCAGGCGTACACCCTGGGCAGGCGTACACCCTGGGCAGGCGTACACCCTGGACAGGGGTACACCCTGGAGAGGTGTACACCGTGGACAGGGGTACGCCCTGGGCAGGGGTACACCCTGGGCAGGGGTACACCCTGGGCAGGCGTACACCCTGGGCAGGGGTACACCCTGGGCAGGCGTACACCCTGGGCAGGGGTACACGCTGGGCAGGCGTACGCCCTGGGCAGGGGTACGCCCTGGACAGGCGTACGCCCTGGACAGGCGTACCCCCTGGACAGGCGTACACCCTGGACAGGTCGCCAGTTGTTACAAATCCCTCACACTATTTTTGTTTCTAGTGCAAATCTTAGTCCAAATCACCTGGAGCAGCCAACCTGCAGTGTCTCCAAGGACATTGATGCGCTTCTGGAAGAGTTACTGGAGACTGATTGCAGTGACGCCCTTCAGTCAAAGGTGAAGTTATAAATGTGTGTGGCATGCACCCTTTTTGAAGGAAGGGGGGAGAGTTGTGAATCCCAACAACACAAAGCCTTAAACTAAAGCTTTATAAGGACTTGACTTATAATATCAGCTTAAAATGATTACTGTGAACGGCACCCTATCTATTTTTTTTAACATTTGACAAGTTTAAATACATCCATTTCAGACTGAAGAGTTTCCTAAAGGATCTCCGCTAGAGAAGAAGTTTTCCTTTCAGACTGGACAAAGGAAGTAAGTCCTTTAGTTAATTTTCAGTATAAAAAAAAGAAGAAAATGTGCTAGTAATTAATAATAACACAGTATAACTATAAGGCACTTTAAAAAGAATTTCTTATAACACAACTATGTCAGTTTGTTTATTTGATTGCTTAGATCTGTAAATATCAGTGAGCCATTCAGAGCTGCAGAGAACTATGACATCACAGACCCAGAGGAGAATAGAGGAACATAGCAAATCATGAAATTGCCATCTTGTTGATGTAGGAGGAGATGGGTGCTATGTTCTCAATTAAAAAGAAGTTCAAAGAGTGCTGCAGTTCTGCAACTTCCCCAGTATTTCCGCTGCATAATTTCAATGTATGCTTCACATTATGCTGTACCTCAGACGCAGGTAGCGCATAACCATAACACTGCTTCCAAAAGAAGGTGGCTGACATCCTGCTCCTAAAATATGTCATAGCTATTTCAATGTGAGCTAAAGAAACGCTTTCAACTTTTAGGGATGGGTGGGGGGGGGGGGGGGGTGATGTGTGTCCTTTAACATGTAATAAAAATGTTTTGTCTTTTAAAGGAAATATGTATATAACGAGAAACATTTCTAATGTCCTCTTTGGTTCTGACATGGAAAAAGTTAAAGCTGCTGTTGCTGTAAACGTCTTGCACTTTTTTGTGCTTGAAGACTATCTGATGTTCTCCGTCCAGGTGCTGCCCTGCTTTTGTTGGTGGAAGCTCAGTCACAAATGGTGTTGGAACAGCCACATCCAAGAGGTGTGAAACATCATTTTATACCCACATCATTTGTCATGTCTCATCTTAATTTATTGCTGTAGACCTTTAACATCTTAAAGTTCCCTATTATTTATTTATTATTTTTTTCATTTCATTTCTTCATCTTCATCCTCACATATGATCTCCCCTGAAAACTGAAAATCATATTGACTTTGCTGTACTGGGTCAAGCCAAAAGTTTTGCTCCTTCTTTGTGATTGTGTTTCAGTAGCAACAATTTCTAGTAGAAAAGACATTAAAGTAATACTACTAGACATCAATCCACCCCCCAAAAGCACCTGTCACCACCTTTACTCTGCTACCATCTGAAAAGCTCTACAGAGCCATAAAAATGCAAACCTTCAGACCTAGGAACAGACTTCTTTTTTTCCTCGAGCATCACTGAACTGAACTGAACTGAACTCTCACAAACCTGCTTGCTCACCCCATAACATGTTTTGTAATAAATATATAGTTTTTTTTTTTTATCTACTCTTTGTTATTTAAGTTTGTGAGAATGTGTGAGTGGTTATTTTTTAATAATTTATTTATAATTTCAGAATGCAAATTACATTTTGTTGTACTTTAATGACAAAGTCTTAATTTGATTGTGATTTAAAAAAAAAAGAGAGAGACTCAACAGTATATAATAACTGATTTTTGTTATTAGAAACTGACTGGCGCTATGTATTGATAGGTCATGTGACCAGCTGAGATGTATATCTTGTGACTTTCGAGTGCTGATGTTTGATGATTGTGAGTGGGATCCATCCTGTGATTACCTGTTCTTCAGGTGAGTCTATAGATGTCCTGTAATGTTTTTACACAAGTACAAAAACCTGCAAATCCAAAATTAAATAAAGGGAAATACACCACAAAGGAGTTTTTAATCTAATGTAATTTTTATCCTGCATAATTATCGTACATTTTTGTAGTGCCCGTTCATAACAAAATAATCTCTTGGTACTTTAAGTAGAAACTAAACAAGATCCATCCATCCATCCTTCCATCCATCCATCCATCCTTCCATGCATCCATCCATCCATCCATCCTTCCATGCATCCATCCATCCTTCCATGCATCCATCCATCCATCCATCCTTCCATCCATCCATCCATCCATCCATCCTTCCATGCATCCATCCATCCATCCATCCATCCTTCCATGCATCCATCCATCCATCCATCCTTCCATGCATCCATCCATCCATCCATGCATCCATCCATCCTTCCATGCATCCATCCATCCTTCCATGCATCCATCCATCTATCCTTCCATCCATCCATCCATCCTTCCATGCATCCATGCATCTGTACCAGCTTCTTCCTGTTTTAGGATCACAGGGGTCTGCTGGAGATCTTCCCTGCCCTTTTGGTCAAACTGAATAAATAAAAGCCAGTTAAATCATGTTCTTAATAATCATATTCAGAAAAAGATACAAAGGAAACCAACAGAGTGCATAGAGCCTTCCGTTGATTTCAGTCCACCATCCTGCGCAAGCATGTGTGGCGGGTGACAGTGGTGTGGGAAACCTCCCTTTTGGAAGATGCCTCCAGCAGAACAGGGTGACCATCTGTCTCAACCAGTTTGGAGCTGAAGAACAAGCATTCCTCTATGAAATACTCTTAGTTCCAATATTTCTGATGCCACAGCAGTGGCACTGTTTTTATTTGCACCTCAGAACGCATTTGAATTTTTTTCAGAATTTGGGTTATAGTTCCAAGCTGCAATGTTGCAAATCTTGCTCTGACAAGAGACCAGAGTTTGTGAAATTGAATTAGTCTTTCCTGTCAGTGCGGCGAGGGTGTCTATATGACCAAAAAAAAAAAACTGACCTTGCCTGACTCAGCCACTTGATTGGAAACAACATGTGAACAGATTACATTATAATGTTTTCATTAATGTTCTTTTGCATTTTTAGTTTGAAAAACATAAAAGCTGAGTTGTAAAATTCTGTTTTGCAAAATATGAATTGACTCTTACTCTGTCATTACTTCAGTCCCAGTGTAACATGATTATAAAAATATGAGATGACCCACACTGATCTAAAGAGTTGGGTTTCTTCAGTTGTTCCACTAAGTAATGTGAATCAGTCAGTATTTGAGAAAGTACTTGTAGTGGATAGATTTGTATTTTGGCCCTAAGGTGGCAGTATTTACCAGTGGAGCAGTTGCTTTTTATGGCACAGACAACTAACTACAACATCTAGAAAAGGTGAGGGTGTTTAAAACACTTTTAAGGTGAGGGTATGTATGTATGTCAGTATGTTATGTAAGACCTGTTAAAGCCACCTGACAAACCTGATCTGATCATGACAGAAGCCACTTTTCCTCCCGGTGGGAACAGTTCTGTGTGTTCTGTATAATTCCACAGCTTGTGGCAGTCCTGGGGCAGCGGGTATTTTTGCAGTTATATCATTATTTATGGGACATTACAGGAACCTATGTGAGTGGGTTACCAAATGTGTTTGGTGGGCTGCTTAGGTTTATTTATAATGCCATAAGTATTACCATTGTGTCAGAGAAGCATTTATACATAACCTGATAACGACAAGGTGTCCAGGTCAGTGGCTTCAAAAAATACTCAATTAATCATACATGAGGTGTTTGTGCTGATTTGGTTTCTCACCAAATGTGCCTCTGCATTTAAAGCCAAATATTTACATGTTGGTCTCAACTGTTTGTAAAACATTTTTGCAATTATCTTTTGGTTTATTTATATTCAGCTTAAAGGGGCTTTCTCTTAGAACCCCCTCTTCAGATAAACCATACTTGTGCATGATTTTTTGTTTGTTTGTTTGTTTTGAAAATTCCCTGTCATGAACCAATTAACATGAGTGTCAGTGTAGATCATGGGTCTCCTCTTTGTTTGACCTTGTACTGAGTTTGCAAGGACATCCACTTCTATGAAGACTGACAACTGTGTTTTGCACTTGAGAATAATTCAAATGAATTTTATTTATATAGCATCTATTACAGTTGTCTCTAGCTGCTTTCCAGAGGCTACTATACAAACATGTGTAGACTGCACCTGTAGGATTATAGGGCCCAAAATGGCTGAAAATAGCTTTAAAAGTCCTCTGGGTTTATAAGGCCATGTTAATTGCTGACGCCTTCCACCTTGCCACTCCCGAGGGCCACTCCATGTAGTATCACCACTAATGACCACATGGGGGCAGCATATCACAAGAAACTTAATGTGACAGCTCCTGGTGCAAGACAACGAAGAGGATGATGCCCCTGGCTCACACGTACACATGGGGGAAAGTGGGATTACAGACATCTATCCATCCCCGCTCCACACGATTGTCTGTAGCTCTTTCATCAACACGGCACATCAATGAGCCCCCATGTGTCAGAAGGGGTATTTCTACTTAGAGTGGCTTGAACTTAACGCCAAAATGTCCGCTTGTGTGGAAATGCTCAAACTTCGAGCTGAAAGAGGATGGTATTTCTTTTATACATTTACTAACTTTCACAGCTCTTATATGATGCGTATGCTTTAATACTTATACCAAGCTATAAAACCTGTCTTTCTCTTTTAAAGCACAATTTAATTCATAACAATCTTTTCACACCAAAGATTTGTTAAAAAGTCAGAAGTATCTGTTGGTAATTATATGTCAGCCTGCAGTTCTGGGTGATGTTTGACTGTCGATCATATGCCGATCATATTATCAACGTAAACTAAAAAGTTCTGATATTCTGTTTTCGGACTCATGTTGTCATTCAGTTATCATAATGTGACACTAACTATCTTTAATTTGATTACTTTTGCAGTATAAAGTCATCTAGAGATCACAGTGTGATTACTCAAAGGTGTCATAATGATTCTCATTTCCTATCTTATTTAGACAGATAATAGTCCCACTTGTGCTCATGTGCATCTGGATGGATAAAGACTCATTTTGTGTGACATCGTGTCATTTTCTACAGTAACCATGCATGACAGGCCACAGCGGAAAGCGCACACTTAATGATCGAATCGTGTGCAGGCACACCAAGAGCTGGAACGAGTTCTCGAGCTGGGTTTAATCTTTTTTCTTCCTCTGACAGTGTTTCTTCCTGCTCTACAACAAGTGCTGATACTCAGTCTTGTTAAACTTGTTGAAGTCACTGAGGTTTAGTGAAGCTTTGTATTTTACTTATTTATTGAGTTTGAAAACTATGTAGTGACAAATAACATTTTACCACAATTTATTCTTAATTTAAAAAGACTTAAAAGAAGGTTAATCGCATTGTTTTTTAACTATACCATTCAAATGATCTGTAAAACATTCTTTAAGTTGTCAGGATTTTATTGGTGTGATCAAAGCTGTCAGTTTGTCTGTTAGAGATCTGCAACTTTATTTCATCTACGTTGCAGATATTTATCATCTCCTTCCTACAAGAGTGAGCACATCTGCAAACAAAAACAAAAATAATGTGAATAAAACATCTATTGTTGTTGTACAGTTCAACGCAGTGCTGTCGACTAATAAATGAAATATATGCAAGAAGGCTACAAGGGAAGCACGCTGTTTCTAGAAATAAAGAAAACGAGTGGGTCATCTTGTTGCAGGGGTTCATGTCTGTATAAAATTTAAAAAACATCATTAGAGGAACCTTAAATGACCAAAAACTGATTTTTACTATATAATCTCATTTGATCACATTTTTGTAAAGTACTTTGATATTTTAAGATGTAGGTTTTTGTATCTTAGGAACACTACAAATAAACATTTAAGAACATATTAAAAGAACCAAAGATAGTAAGAGACAGGCTAAGTAGTTCAATAGTACCACTGCAAAGTTTCTCCTCTATATAGATTTGACCTTTTAAAAGCATATTGATTTTTTTTTATGATTAAAACATTGGTTAATATCTTGTATTGTGAATTAAAGATCACATCAGAAGACAAAGAAAAATGTGGATATGCTCATGTACTGCTCTAGCTGCAGGCTGCTCTTGTAGCTGCAGGCTGCTTTTGTACCTGCAGGCTGCTTTTGTACCTGCAGGCGTCTCCCGTACCTGGAGGCTGCTCCTGTAGCTGCAGGCGTCTACCGTAGCTGCAGGCTGCTCCTGTACCTGCAGGCTGCTCCCGTAGTTGCAGGCTGCTCCTGTAGCTGCGGGCGTGTCTTCTAGTTTCAGGCTGCTCCCGTAGTTGCAGGCGTCTACCGTACCTGCAGGCGTCTCCCGTAGCTGCAGGCTGCTCCTGTACCTGCAGGCTGCTCCTGTAGCTGCAGGCGTCTCCTCTAGCTGCAAGCTGCTCTTGTAGCTGCAGGCTGCTCTTGTAGCTGCAGGCTGCTCTTGTAGCTGCAGGCTGCTCCTGTAGCTGCAGGCTGCTCTTGTAGCTGCAGGCTGCTCTTGTAGCTGCAGGCTGCTCTTGTTGCTGCAGGCTGCTTTTGTACCTGCAGGCTGCTCCCGTAGTTGCAGGCTGCTCCCGTAGTTGCAGGCTGCTTCTGTAGCTGCAAGCGTGTCTTCTAGTTTCAGGCTGCTCCCGTAGTTGCAGGCTGCTCCTGTAGCTGCAGGCGTCTACCGTAGCTGCAGGCTGCTCCTGTACCTGCAGGCTGCTCCCGTAGTTGCAGGCTGCTCCCGTAGTTGCAGGCTGCTCCCGTAGTTGCAGGCTGCTCCCGTAGTTGCAGGCTGCTTCTGTAGCTGCAAGCGTGTCTTCTAGTTTCAGGTTGCTCCCGTAGTTGCAGGCTGCTCCTGTAGCTGCAGGCGTCTACCGTAGCTGCAGGCTGCTCCTGTACCTGCAGGCTGCTCCCGTAGTTGCAGGCTGCTCCTGCAGCTGCAGGCGTGTCTTCTAGTTTCAGGCTGCTCCCGTAGTTGCAGGCGTCTACCGTACCTGCAGGCGTCTCCCGTAGCTGCAGGCTGCTCCTGTACCTGCAGGCTGCTCCTGTACCTGCAGGCTGCTCCTGTACCTGCAGGCTGCTCCTGTAGCTGCAGGCGTCTCCTCTAGCTGCAGGCTGCTCTTGTAGCTGCAGGCGTCTCCTCTAGCTGCAAGCTGCTCTTGTAGCTGCAAGCTGCTCTTGTAGCTGCAGGCTGTTCCTGTAGCTGCAGGCTGCTCCTGTAGCTACAGGCATGTCTTGTAGTTTCAGGCGTGTGTTTTAGCTGCAGGCGTGTCCCGTAGCTGCAGGCGTCTTCCGTAGCTGCAGGCTGCTCCCGTACCTGCAGGCGTCTTCTCTAGCTGCAGGCTGCTCTTGTAGCTGCAGGCGTCTCCCGTAGCTGCAGGCGTCTACCGTAGCTGCAGGCGTCTACCGTAGCAGCAGGCGTCTCCCGTAGCTGCAGGCGTCTACCGTAGCTGCAGGCGTCTCCCGTAGCTGCAGGCGTCTACCGTAGCTGCAGGCGTCTCCCGTACCCGAAGGCTGCTCCCGTACCCGCAGGCTGCTCCCGTACCCGCATGCTGCTCCCGTACCCGCATGCTGCTCCCGTACCCGCATGCTGCTCCCGTACCCGCAGGCTGCTCCCGTACCCGCATGCTGCTCCCGTACCTGGAGGCTGCTCCTGTATCAGCAGGCTGCTCCCGTACCTGCAGGCGTCTACCGTAGCTGCAGGCTGCTCCTGTAGCTGCAGGCGTCTACCGTAGCTGCAGGCTGCTCCTGTAGCTGCAGGCTGCTCCTGTAGCTGCAGGCTGCTCCTGTAGCTGCAGGCTGCTCCTGTAGCTGCAGGCGGCTACCGTAGCTGCAGGCTGCTCCTGTATCTGCGGGCTGCT
This sequence comes from Xenentodon cancila, assembly GCA_014839995.1. NCBI lineage: Eukaryota > Metazoa > Chordata > Actinopteri > Beloniformes > Belonidae > Xenentodon > Xenentodon cancila. Next base: position 474,022 of record CM026211.1, on the reverse strand, counting down.
CCCGTACCTGCAGGCGTCTACCGTAGCTGCAGGCTGCTCCTGTAGCTGCGGGCGTGTCTTCTACCTGGAGGCTGCTTCCATAGCTGCAGGCGTCTACCGTACCTGCAGGCGTCTACCGTAGCTGCAGGCTGCTCCTGTAGCTGCAGGCTGCTCCTGTAGCTGCAGGCGTCTACCGTACCTGCAGGCGTCTACCGTACCTGCAGGCGTCTACCGTACCTGCAGGCGTCTACCGTAGCTGCAGGCTGCTCCTGTAGCTGCAGGCTGCTCCTGTAGCTGCAGGCGTCTACCGTACCTGCAGGCGTCTACCGTAGCTGCAGGCTGCTCCTGTAGCTGCAGGCTGCTCCTGTAGCTGCAGGCTGCTCCTGTAGCTGCAGGCGTCTACCGTAGCTGCAGGCTGCTCCTGTAGCTGCAGGCTGCTCCTGTAGCTGCAGGCTGCTCCTGTAGCTGCAGGCTGCTCCTGTAGCTGCAGGCTGCTCCTGTAGTAGCAGGCGTCTACCGTAGCTGCAGGCGTCTACCGTAGCTGCAGGCTGCTCCTGTAGCTGCAGGCTGCTCCCGTACCTGCAGGCGTCTACCGTAGCTGCAGGCTGCTCCTGTAGTAGCAGGCGTCTACCGTAGCTGCAGGCGTCTACCGTAGCTGCAGGCTGCTCCTGTATCTGCAGGCTGCTCCCGTACCTGCAGGCGTCTACCGTAGCTGCAGGCTGCTCCTGTAGCTGCAGGCGTCTACCGTAGCTGCAGGCGTCTACCGTAGCTGCAGGCTGCTCCTGTAGCTGCAGGCTGCTCCTGTAGCTGCAGGCTGCTCCTGTATCTGCAGGCTGCTCCTGTACCTGCAGGTGTCTACCGTAGCTGCAGGCTGCTCCTGTACCTGCAGGCGTCTACCGTAGCTGCAGGCTGCTCCTGTAGCTGCAGGCTGCTCCTGTAGCTGCAGGCGTCTACCGTAGCTGCAGGCTGCTCCTGTAGCTGCAGGCTGCTCCTGTACCTGCAGGCGTGTCTTGTACCTGCAGGTGTCTTTTGTAGCTGCAGGCTGCTCCTGTAGCTGCAGGCCGCTCCTGTAGCTGCAGGTGTGTCTTGTAGCTGCAGGCATCTCCCGTAGCTGCAGGCGTCTCCCATAGCTGCAGGCATCTCCCGTACCCGCAGGCTGCTCCCGTAGTTGCAGGCTGCTCCTGTACCTGCAGGCTGCTCCTGTACCTGCAGGCGTCTGCTCTAGCTCCAGGCTGCTCTTGTTGCTGCAGGCTGCTTTTGTAGATGCAGGCGTCTCCCGTAGCTGCAGGCGTCTGCCGTACCCACATGCGGCTCCCGTACCCGCATGCTGCTCCCAGACCCGCATGCTGCTCCCGTACCCGCATGCTGCTCCCGTACCCGCAGGCTGCTCCCGTACCTGGAGGCTGCTTCCATAGCTGCAGGCTGCTCCCGTACCTGCAGGCGTCTACCGTAGCTGCAGGCTGCTCCTGTAGCTGCAGGCGTCTACAGTAGCTGCAGGCTGCTCCTGTAGCTGCAGGCTGCTCCTGTAGCTGCAGGCTGCTCCTGTATCTGCAGGCTGCTCCTGTACCTGCAGGTGTCTACCGTAGCTGCAGGCTGCTCCTGTACCTGCAGGCTGCTCCTGTAGCTGCAGGCGTCTACGGTAGCTGCAGGCTGCTCCTGTACCTGCAGGCTGCTCCTGTAGCTGCAGGCGTCTACCGTAGCTGCAGGCTGCTCCTGTAGCTGCAGGCGTCTACCGTAGCTGCAGGCTGCTCCTGTACCTGCAGGTGTGTCTTGTAGCTGCAGGCATCTCCCGTAGCTGCAGGCGTCTCCAGTAGCTGCAGGCATCTCCCGTACCCGCAGGCTGCTTCACTCTCTCAGAATGTTGATCATTCTTTGCAAAGATTAAACATGAAAAGAGAGTCATCGCTATTTAATTCTCATCTTTTTTCCTCATTTTTCTGTAACAGGTGTATTGTTGTTCACATGAAAGTTGCCATCAATCACTCAGCTCAAACGCTGCCTTTTTTCCTGCATCCAAACATATTTCATTCTTAACTGATCGCCTGTGTCTGGGAGTTACAGAAAAGATCTGATGCAGAAGGGGTCCTTCGGATAAGATAAATTATACTGGCACTAACCCTGTCTTTTAGTACAGCAGCTCTGGCATTACAATTTTACTCATACATATACATTTCTTTTCCTGTTGTAGGGGCTAGTCAACAAAAACAAGTTTAAAAATGTGATTTGATTGCAGCTCATGCCAGCCTACTCTGCAATCTAATCATTGTTTGACGAAATGACAGCTGCTGCTGTGCTGCATGAATCACAAAGACAAACAAAGGGTTGTCTTTGAAAGGCATGGACAAAACACATCTGTTAACATGTTTCAATGAGATGTAAATGAGACTGAAACATGTTCTTATTTTGCAAGATAATAGATGAAATTTGTTGGCAGTCCATATTTAGAAACCGGTTCCTGATATCCTGAAATGTAGCAACCTTGCTGTTGGTATTAATATGCATGAGGTTTTATAAAATGCTTCTAATTGTAGCTTTAAAAGTGAATAGATGAGGAAAATGCAGTTAAAGTTGTTAAAGTTAAATTTATATGCAGAAGTATGTGATTGCGCTGAAACCTACCCATGAGCCTTCTGTTCACACACCAATTTAAAGCATACACCTCAAAAACACATTTTATCACCAACAATTCTTCTTCCACAAGTGTATAATTCACTCAGGACATGTTTGCTCTTCATCTTAAAACCGCGATAACTTCCAGAAAGCTCCAGTCCTCTAGTAGCAGAACTCCAACCCTCTCTACGAAGAGATTAAACACAGGTGAAATATGTGTTTTGGTCCAGGATAATTACATTTGGAACAGAAATATTTCCCTTAAATGTCACTCTTTTATGTCTGGCTTTTCTCATTATAACTGGGCAGATGAATGTGTTAAAGTCTTTAACTAAATATCTTGAAATGCATTAAAGGGAAGGTAATAGGTGTAAATAAACTTTCTTGCACTTACCTGTTATTCCATATTTTCCTTAATAGACAAACTTCATGTTTAATATGAACAGCATTCTTTTAAGTAATACAGGATTAAATGGGAATAGAAGATTCTGGGTCAGCAGATCCTGAGGACATTCAACCAGAAAGGCTGAGCTATGGATGGATGGATGGATGGATGGATGGATGGATGGATGGATGGATGGATGGATGGATGGATGGATGGATGGATGGATGGATGGATGGATATGGAGCTGGGGTGGGCTCCAGCAGACCCCCGTGTCCCAGAATATGAAAAGGCAGGTGTAGATGATGGATTTATGTATGATGGTGTGCACAGGATTCCTACAGATAAACAGGAGGGATTTTAATTTTCTAGGTTTACGAAAATAATATGAACAGGACTGTTTGCACAGGCTTTTTCTTCCAGTTGTGGCCACTTACACAAACTACTGTCAGTGGGTGCAAAAGGAAGAAAGTAATTTAATATTTATGACAAAAGAGGAAATTGTTAGAAGCAGGGGGCCTGATATGTTCTTAAACCTCTTATTTAATTTAAAATGGAAAGAATTGTTCAGGTTTTCAGAAAGGAGCTGTCTGCAAGCTGAGAATGCTACTGTCATGTTTTTAATACTGATTACTTTGTTCTCCGATCTCATCTGTGTGCATCTGTCATCAGGAACAACATGCCCAACTGTCAGAAGCTCAGAACCAAGTTGAAGAGGAGGAGAGGTTATCGGGGGTATGCCTGCCAGTGCAGCTGGTTCTCTGCATCAGAGCCAGCAGACCTCAGGGATCAACCTCAGCTCAGATGGGTCTGTGGCAAACACCAGGACTGATTTTCACCAAAAACTCAAAGCACAAATGGGACACTCATGTTTGTATGTTGAACAAATTTTTCTGTTTCACTATCCATCCATGTATCCCCTGAGACATCACTGAAGGCTTAAATTCATTTCTATGAAATGTGCTGATGGACATGGTCTCAATGCCTACTAATTTTATGAAAATAATGTAGATGTTATAGTATCTTCGTAGTCACCAAGTCCCAACATAGTAGAGCACCTGAGGGTCTTTTTTTTGTTGTAAGAAGTTAGTGGCTTCGTTTCCATAATCAAATGAGAGAATATTTTTTGAAAGTTGAGTCGATGAGTTGATGGGTCACTACCATGATTTCAGCTGTTTTAGTGGTACCATATCGTATTGTAGATACTTGAGTTGGTGTAGCATCAGTGACATCATCTACTGTTTGTTAACCTCTGTTCTGACTCTCATCATTTGGTTACTGCTATTGACCATCCGGTTCATCAGAAGATAAAATACCAATTTTGAGCAAAACCTGAGTGAAACATTTGTTGAAAATCAGTCTCTCAGTATCTCCGATCTCTTACAGGAACACGATAAGCCCACGCACTTGTTTCTCTCGTTCTTTTTCATTGCTAGGTCACATTTCTCCAGCAATTTAAGTTTTTCCTTTTCTCAAAAAAAATTTGTTTGCCACAAACTTCTATAAATCCCACACTTTATAGCAATTTATACAAGCTGGCAATTTCTAATTAAACTATTTCAATAAAGATGTCAAACAATGAACTTCAAACCTTTTTTAAATTCATTTTTAAGGTGTTAAAATAATCTTCCCACTCTTGTTTCTTGTGGTTCTTACCAACCTCTGAAAGAAGTTCAGTACATAGCTGTTACGTTATGAAGTGTTTCACTCTGTTCGCTGTCGTCACCTTTCTGATGGCTGTTTAAGGTCGAGCAGGATTTGTACTTTGGCTTTTATAGAATATTTTGTCTGAAAGCTGCTGCTTGCTGGTGTTGAAAACAGAACTATCAACACAGCAAAAATGAACCAAAACAGTAAATGTACAGCTAGATGGCTAAAGGGTGAGTGCAAGCTCTTTTTAAACCTTTTTAAAACCTGTCTGAGAAGCAGATTCAGCTGATAATATGGACATTTAGCAATTCCAGAGATACGTCTCATATGTTGCTGTGGTCGTGTGCGTGAAAATCAGCATCGGGCACCATATGTTCATGTTCTTCTTCTTTTATTAATTTTATAAATGTGACTGTGCTTTTGGACCATGCAAACCATGTCTTCTTATTATCATCAGAGGAAGATATTCTTCCTTTTGGAAGGATAACTTCTACAGGAATTATACATGACTGTAGTTAATAGGACTGATTCAAGAGGCTTTTTTTTTGGTGGGGGGGGGGGTCTTTTCAGAGAAGGAATTTGGATCCCTGCATGACGGTAGTTATAGGTAACATAAATCACAGGCCGAAGGAACGACTGAAGCCTAGGATTTATTGAGGCAATATTTTACAGAGGAATTACGCAAAATGCATTTTACTGTTCTCTGTAAAATGTGTATTGTGGGATATCATTAAAATAGTAATACCAGTTTAATCTAAATTATTTGCCTGACCCTTTTCTTAAAATCTGCAAATACAATAACAAGATAAATCCATGAGTTAAATATTTATGTGCTTCTCAAACGTTCAGAAGTGTTGCACATTTTTATATCAAAACACACAGAAAATGGTAAATGTACAATCCAAGTGGTGGATTCATTCTCATTAGGTGCTAATAAGAACTGTATGTGGAATTCGGTCCAAATAAACTAACGTCTTTATTCATTGGTAATATTAGTGAAACATGTTGCTCAGTGCAGCTGAGTAATGTGCTATACACAACTAAGCACTGGATGAAGCACTGGTTGGAGTCGTTGACAGTAACAAAAATATTTGTGTTATTGAATTACTGAATTGTAATAACGTAAGTTGAGTTTTATATCCTTCCTCGTCTTTATATAGTTTATATTCAGAGGATGAAGTGCAGAGTGAAGGCAGGATGAAATAAATATGTACAACATAACAGTATTGGAACATTTATCTTTTACTATTGTAGTGCACTCGTGTTGCATAAGAAATGCCACAGCAGAGTCTAGCTGTTATGTGCGACAGGTCCTTCACAGGTTGTTTTTGTGTTTGAGTTTTAAAGAGAGACTTTTTTCATTAACAGCGCTGTATCACATCCTAAACAACGATGAGCAGACCGTCTTTGTTTGCTGCTTAGCAGACAAAGTCCCTGTTGAATTATTTATCACTTATTTTTCAGATTCTTACATCCAGAACAAATAATTCATAGATAAATTATGAGAAATAAGAATTTAATGGTGATAAATAAATGATGCCTTAGCCTTGAGGTGATAGAAGCAGTGGTGGTGCATTGTCTGAATTCTCCCCGTTACGTACAGGTGGAGACGAGCAGCGTGCCGATGTGCATCAGCTCTGCAGGGTCTGTCCTCTTCGCAGCATTAGCAGTCAGTGTTGTGTAGCAGTTGGCTGATTTTCTTTTTTTTCCAGCTCTTAAGTCTTGCGTACACTGCATCAGATCAACTATTTGGTGATACTTTACCCTGCTTGATGCTTGGTACTGATATTACCCAGACAAACGTGCAGAAAGGAACCATAATCAGCACATTAGGTGTGATAAGAGTCACATTCCCAATAACCTCCGGCCCCCAACCCATGTCTTCAACTCCCACTACTCTT
>CM026211.1:362500-462500 GCA_014839995.1 Xenentodon cancila | reverse complement strand
GCGTAGCTGTTTATTGCCCGGGACTTGTTCTTGCCATTGAGCTGGCTTCTTAGGACCTGCCTTACTCGCTGGAGGTATTTGGCTGTTGCCATTTTCCTTGTAGCCCCTTCGAGGTTACCATTTACCTGTGGTATTCCAAGGTACTTGTAACTGTCCTCAATGTCTGCTATTGTTCCTTCTGGGACTGAGAACCCTTCTGTGTGGACTACCTTGCCTCTTTTTGTCACCATCCTCCTACATTTCTCAAGCCCGAATGACATCCCGATGTTGTTGCTGTAGATCCTGGTGGTGTGGATCAGGGAGTCTATGTCCCGCTCGCTCTTAGCATACAGCTTGATGTCATCCATGTAGAGGAGGTGACTGATCGTAGCTCCATTCCTGAGGCGGTATCCGTAGCCCGTCTTGTTGATTATTTGGCTTAGGGGGTTCAGACCTATGCAGAACAGCAGTGGGGACAGCGCATCTCCTTGTTATATGCCACATCTGATGGACACTTGTGCAAGTGGCTTGCCATTTGCCTCGAGAGTGGTTTTCCACAGGCCCATCGAGTTTGCAATGAAGGCCCTTAGAGTGCTGTTGATCTTGTACATCTCCAAGCACTCAGTGATCCATGTGTGTGGCATCGAGTCGTAGGCTTTCTTGTAATCAATCCAGGCACTGCACAGGTTGGTATTTCGGGACTTGCAGTCTTGGGCGACTGTTCTGTCAACCAGGAGTTGGTGTTTGGCTCCTCTGGTATCTCTGCCTATGCCCTTCTGTGCTTTGCTCATGTATTGCTCCATGTGCCTGCTTATCTTAGCCGCAATGATGCCTGACAGGAGCTTCCATGTTGTGGAGAGGCAGGTTATTGGTCGGTAGTTAGATGGGGCTGCACATATACACATATAGTCCATACTGGTTCTGCTGGACCTCAGTGCTGCTTTTGATACTATAGATCACAGCATTTTACTGCAGAGGCTAGAGTATGTTGTTGGGATTAAAGGGACAGCTCTAGACTGGTTTAAATCATATCTGTCTGATAGATTCCAGTTTGTTCATGTTCATGAGGTTTCTTCAGTACAGATGAGGGTCTGCTATGGTGTCCCGCAGGGTTCAGTTCTAGGGCCAATCCTGTTCAGTTTATACATGCAGCTCTTGGGAAGTATTATCCGGAACCACTGCATTAATTTTTATTGTTATGCTGATGATACGCAGCTGTATTTGTCTATGAAGATGAAACAGAACCATCAGACAAACTTCAGATGTGTCTTAAGGACATCAAGGACTGGATGTCCAGAAATTTTGCTACTAAACTTTGATAAAACAGAGGTTGTTGTTTGTGGTCCCAAACACCTCAGGAAGGGATTAGATGGTGTTGCGATGGCCTCCAGTAAAACTGTGCGAAACCTTGGCGTTATATTTGATCAGGATTTGTCATTTAAACAACATATTAATCAGGTTTGTAAAACCGCGTTTTTCCACCTCCATAATATCGCAAAGATCAGGAGCATCCTCTCCCAGAGTGATGCTGGAAAACTAATTCATGCGTTCGTATCTTCTAGACTAGATTACTGTAACGTGTTGTTGGCTGGATGTCCAAGTAATTCTCTGAACAGCCTCCAGCTGATCCAAAATGCAGCAGCGCGAGTGCTGACAGGAACCAACAAGAGAGACCACGTCTCTCCAGTTTTAGCTTCCCTCCATCGGCTCCCCGTAAAATTTAGAATCCAATTCAAAATTTTATTACTGGCATATAAAGTCCAAAATGGCCTAGCGCCGCGATATTTGCAAGACCTTATAGAACCGTACGTTCCTAATAGAGCTCTCCGTTCTCAGGGTGCAGGTTTACTCGTAGTTCCTAGAAGATCCAGATGTAGATTTGGAGGACGGGTCTTCTGTTATCAGGCACCATCACGCTGGAACCAACTTCCAGTTTGGGTGAAGGAGGCTGACACCACCTCCACCTTTAAAACCAAACTTCAAACATTTCTGTTTAATAAAGCATATAGTTAGTGTACATTTAGTACCTTAATGTGTCAGGGCCAGTAGTCAAAGCTGCAGCTGCAGGACCAGATTAGAGCAGCTCATCTTAAACAGCTTCGGTGTAGATATGCTGCTATAGGCCTCTGCTGCAGGGGGGCACCAACATGATCCACTGAGTGGTGCCTTTCACCTCCTCTGTTTCTCTTTGCCTTCTCTGTCTCTTCTTCACCTCAACCCTCATTTATTAACAGTATCCCATAAACTTAATTGTGGTCCGTTGTTCTGGTAGTTTTTTGTGCTTGTCTGGTCCTTCTTTTCCTCTTCTTTGCATGTCTTGTGGACCAGAACCTCAGGAGCTGCTTGCTGACCTGCAGTTCCACCTCTGACCATCCCAGTGTCTGCCTCCACCTGTCTGTGTGGATGTCTGTTGGATATTTGCTGACATCCCGACCTGCAGTCCTCATCCCCTTGGATCCCCGTCTATCCATATATCACCCATATACACAGAAGTCTAATTGGACTACTGATGATAGTTACTATTGTATCCTGTCTTGTACCTTTGACGGTGTCTCTATGTCTCTATTCTTTCTTATTTCTTGCTCTACCCAGCTGCCTTCGGCAGGAGGGTCCCCCCTCATGATCCAGGTCCTGGTCCAGGTTTCTTCCCTCTTAAAGGGGAGTTTTTCCTGCCACTGTTTGGTTTAAGGTTTTTCTTCCACTGGGGAAGTTTTTACCTGCCGCTGTTTATGTAATAATTGCTCGGGGGTCATGTTCTGGTCTCTGGAAAGATCCTGGAGACAACTTGTGTTGTAATAGACGCTGTATAAATAAAATTGAATTGAATTGAATATATATATACACATATATATATATACACACACACACATATATATATATATATATATATATATTTATATATATATATATATATATATATATATATATATATATATATATATATATATATATATATATATATATATATGTATATATATATATATATATATATATATATATATATATATATGTATATACACACACACACATATAAATATATATATGCCTCTTGGGTTCTACCCAACCTGGTATTAACCATTTGTCCCAGTGAAAACACTGGGACAAAAACGCCAGCGCATCGTGAGAGCAGCTGAGAAGATGGTTGGTGTCTCACTTCAGGACATCTACAGCAGCCGTCTGACTCCAAAGCCCTCAGCATCGTGAGAGACCCCACCCACCCGTCACACAGCCTCTTCACTCTGCTGTCATCAGGGAGGAGGCTGCGGACCCTCCGGGCCAGAACCAGCAGACTGAAGGACAGCTTCGTCCACCAGGCCATCAGGACGCTGAACACTCTCCCTGCTCTTCCTCCGTTTCCCGTCTTTCCACCCCCTCTCACTCACTCTGATCTCAGTATCTGCATCAGGCACTTTTGGCAGAACTGGACCGCTTGCTTTGCACCAGGTCACTTTAATCGAACCAAAAAGTGGTGGCCTAGTGGTTACAGTGGTTGGATGGGCGTGGAGGACCCAGGTTCAAGCCCAAGGCTGCCCACCATGGTAAATCACTGGGGGCCCCTGAGCAAGGCCCTTAACTCCCAATTGCTCCCCGGGGCGCTGCCCTGCTTGCAGCCCCACTGCTCACTAGTGAAACTAGTTGATGGGTTAAAAGCAGAGACTAATTTCGGTGCATCGTACATACAGCGTGTGCACGATGTCCACACTGACAAGAAAGGGAAGAAGAAGAAGAAGAAGAAGAAAAACTGTTGTACAAATGTCATGACATAACTTGTTTCTTGTTTCTTGTCTCTTTTTAACTTGCACTTTGTGTTTAAAATTTATTTATTGTGTAGCACCGAGGGTTTGAGAGTAACGTAATTTCGATTCTCTGTATGTGTCTCACATGTGGTAGAATTGACAATAAACTTGACTCTGACTCTGAAATAAGTGCAGTCGGTTGTTGAAACTCCTGCCAGCAGATGGCGCTGCTTCCAGCAATAACCTGTACGAAGCGAAGCTGAACTCGGGTTTGGCCCCGGAAATGTGACGTAACGGCCGTAACGACAGTACTTTTACGGTTTTTAATAGTCACAAATCAATGCGACGAATGTGGGATAGATGAAGTGATGGAAGACTCGCTGTCTGATGATCTTTTAGATGACTGGTTTCTCGAGTCGCTAAAAACGTGAGCAAACTCTTTAAGTTGTTGTCGTGTTGTCACATTAGCCGCTAGCGGCAAGCGCGTGGTCTTTCAAAGTTCGTTTTACTCAAATATCAACAATTACCGGTATTTATTCACCGAGATAAATTTGATACAGAAATCAGGCAGCCACGACGCCTCCAAAAAGTCTTTTCAACTTCTTGCCTGCTTGAACACAGCAGTTACGTTTCTGACAAACTGGCTGATCCTTTCAAAATAAAACTCCCAAATTTGAGCGCATTTTGGATGAGTGAAATCATCTGAAAGTGTTGTAAATGTGCTTTTAAAGCAGTTATGCGTGGGGGCTTATGATATAAACCGTTTAGATTACCGATGTGAGAATCTGTTAATGTAGTCGTAAACCTCTAAAGCAGGTCGATCTTGGGCTTAGGAAAGTTAAACGAGTTTTATATGAGACTTGATGATGGCAAACTGTTGTTCTGTTTTTGGGTTTCCGGTAATCAGTGGTAGATTCCCAGGGATTTGTTTTCCGGTTTCTTTTTCAATTCAATGCAATTCAATTTTATTTATATAGCGTCTATTACAACACAAGTTGTCTCTAGGATCTTTCCAGAGACCAGAACATGACCCCCGAGCAATTATTACATAAACAACGGCAGGTAAAAACTCCTCTAGTGGGAGAAAAACCTTAAGCCAAACAGTGGCAAGAAAAACTCCCCTTTAAGAGGGAAGAAACCTGGACCAGGACCTGGATCATGAGGGGGAAGAAACCTGGATCAGGACCTGGATCATGAGGGGGAAGAAACCTGGATCAGGACCTGGATCATGAGGGGGGACCCTCCTGCTGAAGACCAGCCGGGTAGAACAAGAAATAAGAAAGAATAGAGATATAGAGACACCGTCGAAGGTACAAGACAGGATACAATAGTAACTATCATCAGTAGTCCAATTAGACTTCTGTGTATATGGGTGATATATGGATAGACGGTGATCCAAGGGGATGAGGACTGCAGGTCGGGATGTCAGCAAGTATCCAACAGACATCCACACAGACAGGTGGAGGAACACTGGGATGGTCAGAGGTGGAACTGCAGGTCAGCAAGCAGCTCCTGAGGCTCTGGTCTGCAGGACATGCACAGTATAACAAATGTAAACTAAATTGTAGCTTTTTACCTTGATCAGGCATAAACTTATTACCACCTATCTAATATTTAGTAAGTTACTCATCTTCAACATAAATAACTCTGACGTGTCCGGACATGGACAGAAAACGTTTAGGAGTCTCATGGACAGTTGGGTACCAGGATGGATTGAACTTGCTTCCCACCCCTTCAAGCATATTGGTATCAGAAATTTGGAAGCCAGGTGAATACTTCAGACTCTGAACTTTGTGAGTTTGTGTGTCTACTCTTTGAGCACTTCCGAAGCCTGTTTTTGCAGAGCCCCCTGGTAGTAGAGAATGGTTTCAACCATATAGTACTATGGTCATATAGGTGGGAGGCTGACTGGTCTGCAAAAATGTTTGTTCAGGTAGGTGGCAAGTGTCAAAGTAGCATCCATGCAGATGCCAGGATGCAGATCCTCAGGATGGGAGCTTTACCTGTCAGTGGTTCTGAATGAGCGGTAGACTTTATGTACTGACAAGTTATTTTTGCGGTCATTCCAAGTATGTGATTATAAAAATGGGTTTTACAGTTACAGCTCCATCATGGAGCCTTACACTCTAACACTAGTGGATTGTTATCTGTGCAGAAATAAATGTCTATTTGCTTCCTGTAGGTACAAAGATCTTCATGTATATCAGCTGGAACATCCCACCCAGGTCCTCGAATGGACATCAGCAAGAAGTGAGTGGGTTTATTTCATGTAACAGTCGTTATCAGGCTTTGACACTGACACTAACCACAGGCCTGTTTGACAACAGATTTTCTTGAACAATTGTTATTTATAGAACACAAAAAGATTTAAGTTCAGACTAATTGGTTTTCATACCTCAGATGCGAATCACTGACCTACAAGAAACACTGTAAAATACATTTATACAATACATCAAAATATTACTACTAGTTACATTACAGTCTCTTTAATGAAATAAAATATTTCCAAACAGATTTCTCTGTTTCACACCATTGATAAGAAAACCCACCTACTTCTAGGATTTTATCTGTTGCTCTGATTGTTTATATTTGTTATGTGTTTTTTTTCCCCAGCCATCTGTGTTGCAGGCTACAATTCATCTAAAATTGAAGTTTTGGAGCTTCGATTGCCATTTAAACTTTTTGCTGATGAAAATAAGGTAATCGAAACAGTTACTGGCTTTTATAATAAATGATAATCACATTGTCAAAGTTGCTGTATTTTTGTGATTTCAGGGTCTCTGCGCTGAACGAGATTTCAAAGTCGTCCATGGTGGTTTCACAGAAGGTCCCATTCGCTGCCTCAGACACATCCCAGGAACAAGGTGAGTTGTGACACACAGCAGGCGGTTCAGTTAAGTTACAACCCGGGGAGAATAATTATGGAATAAGTGCTCTCAGAGGATGTGTTTTCAGCTGTCTTATTTTGACAAAAAAACAACAAAAAAAACCAAACAAAACAGCTCAGATGGAAACTGTTATCATCAATGGCTGTGGACGCACTCTCGGTCTCTTAACTCAGTCCTCTTTAAATATTAAATTGGCCCTGCAAGGCTGCAACATCATCTTTTTGCCCAGTTTTGGTGATTCATCTCTGAATATCACTTTCATCCAATTGTCCACAGTTCATGACCATCTATCTTTAGCCCACTGTAATCTTTTACATCTATTAAGGTGTCAACCTGAAACCAACTTTTCCGGTTTCCAGGTGAGATTGGCGGGTTAGTCCAGACCGTATTGTGGAGCGAGAACCTGAGTTGTAAAGTTGTTTGGCATTTGTCATTCTGTAGGCGTTTACACGCCGTCACTTAGATATTTTTATTAAATAAAAGACAGATTGACAACGCGTTCAGGAAGGGGCCAAAAAAGAGCCGAGCGATGGAGGATTTGGACGACATTAAAAAGTCACTGGACTTCCTGTCAGAAGAGGTTTCTGCTGTCAGGATCCAGCAGACAACGATCTTGGACTTAGTTGAGGAGGTTAGATCACTGAAACTCCAGACGCAGAAAAGGGATAGAAAAGCGGATAACTTTCCTGGAGAACCGAGTGTCAGACTTGGAGCAGAAGACCAACGTGATCATCACGGCCTGAGATTTAACTGAGCACTTCCGGGACTGAAGGTAAAACAGACTGTAAAAACTCTTCACCATCAGGTCGAGACTCACAACTAGCAGTTATTCATCATCATCTGTTGACAAAAGATCACCTTTTACGACTGTGAATTGTGATAAAATAGAGATGAAAACAATTAATTACAGAGTACAAACATCAGGACATGGAGGGTGACGATACCTTCTACTATGACATCATCAACTACTGCTGCTATTACTCAGAGGATCAGTACGACAGGACAGTTCAGTCTGACAACAACCTCTCTATTATGCATTTCAACGGCAGAAACACGTGTGCAGACTTAACAAAATCAAGCATTACGTGAGGCAGTTTAAACAACCGTTCAGTGTTATTGCATCTCTGAAACGTGGATCAGTGCTGAGAAGGGAGCTGATTCAGAACTGGATGGACGTGAATTCAACTACATCAGCAGAGAGGGGACGACTGGTGGAGGGGCGGCTGTATATGTGGACAAAAACCTGGAGTAAATTTCAAAGTCAATGTTTCTGTCAGCAGTGGAGGAGAGAGAAATCATACATTAAGTAATTGTTCTTGAAATATAAATGAATAGATTTTTTTTTAACCATCTACATGAATGATCATCCTCCAGGAGCTGTAATTCCATCTTCTCTTTAGGGAATGTTCCTGCACTGAACTTCCAGTATTGCTTTTCCCCAATGATGTTCAACTCATGCAGTTTTCCATGGAAAATGTTTTTTTTAAGCTTCTTTTTTGGCATTTATTTTGGGGAAGCTTAAAAGAAATAAAATGAACAATCAATTCAGGACCCAATAAAATAATAGAACTTGCACTGGTAAGCTCTGATAAAATAAAGAACATGTATACTAAACATACTAGATATTCACCCACTTTCTTTTTTTTGTGCTGAAATTAAGTGCACAAAATAAAGCTATGCAATGTTTTGGACAAAATAACTCGACGGGCAAAAGCCAGTATTTAGTGGGACCTCCCCAGAACCGAAGGACACTGTCCCACACAGATGTTTGCAGTCATTCACTAGGATTATATCCTTTTTGCATTTAAGAGAACTGCATTTTTTTTCTGTATGTTAAAAAGACTGGGAAAAAGATTATGGAAGGTGAACTAAACTACTGTATAACTTTTGGGTGGCTGATGGTCAAATGTGGATTTTTCAGATGTGTTGTGACCAACGACGGGCAGAGCTCCGACCTGCAGGTTTGGGACCTAGGAGGAGACGACAGTGGTGAGTTTTAAATTCCAGTGTTTTAGATGTTAATGGACAGAGAAAGAACAAGTTACCTTCAGGAGTTTCTAGTGTTACAGGTTTGGTTTTTGTCTTGTCAGTTTACAATGCAAAAAAACAAACAAAACCTAAACCACACTGGTATCCTGAATAATGGATTTGTAATTTAGATGTGCTTCTGTTCTGAAGCAGAAGATCCTATAAAACTCAGTTCAGTGTGGTTTATGTCTTATTTAGCAATAATGTCTCAACATTCGTCAAATCAAAACTAATATAACACAATTCATTTAATAGATCTCAAAGAATAACTAATCCTGGCTGTACTGATGATGAAATTCAAATATTTAATATTTAATCTTACTCACAGCTGCGTTAATGGTGGAGTCTTGAATTAACTTGGACTGCTTTTATATCACAACTTTCAGAGTTGTCAGATTGTGGATTTTTCAGGCTTCATAACTCACGTCTGTAATTGGGAGTCTTGGTGTTACATGGTGTTGTCATGGTGTCTGCACTGAGTGGCTGATGGTGTCAGGCTGAAAGCTTGGTGACTGCCTAGTTGGGCTTAACATTTTGTGATATGAAAGTGGTCTTAAAAAACTAATGTTGCCTTTTTCACAGCAGGCAAGAAAACATACAAAACTCTAGAAAATAATATATAATATATACAATATATATATATATATATATATATATATATATATATATATATATATATATATATATATATATATATATATGTATATGTATATATATATATATATATATATATATATATATATATATATGTATATATATATGTATATATATATATATATATATATATATATATATGTATGTGTGTGTGTGTGTGTGTTTTGTCTACAGATGTTCAATATGATTTAGATCAGAACTCATACAAGAGCACTAGTCCAATGTCTTATTTTTAGTTAAGATGTTTGGGGTATTTGTCCAGTTGCAGGGCCCATTACCTGCAGTTCAGACCATGCCTGTTGACCCTGGGCTGTATACTTTGCTTCTGAATGCCTTGATAGTCTTGAGATTTCATTTTACCCAGTACCAGATGCAGCTTGAGAACATAACCGGGCCTCCTCCGTGTAATTCACGTGCTGCATGATTCATTTTTGTGTCTGTAAACATAGAGCTTTTGTCTATACCAGTTTTGTCTCAGCTGTGCTAAAGACGTTCATCTAGAAGCGAGTCAATATGCAATCTGGCTTTTTTATGATTTTTCTCTCGACAGTGATCCTCGATCTTCCACTTTGACTCAACTGTGACAGATGTGGTGATCTGACACTGATGTAGCTTGACCTTGGAGTTCACCCTGAATCTCTTGAGAAGCTGTTTGGGGCTCTCTGGTTACCATTTGTATTATCTGCCTCTTCAGCTTGTCATCAATTGTCCAGGGAGGTTGACTAGAGTTCTGTGGACTCTGCACTTCTGAATGAAATGTGCAACTTCAGTCACAGGAACATCAAGCAGCTTAGATGATGGTCCTCCAGCCTTTACTGTTAACATGCCTGCATACCTAGAAGTTTCTTTCTGATTTCCTCAGACAACTCAGTCCATGACACCAAACAACCGAGTGATGATTTTTCACCCTTTAAATAAACTGATGACTGCAAGATTGGAAACACCTGTGATTACAGGACACACAAGTTTAAAATATCTGAACGGTCAATTTCTATTCAAACTTTCTAGGGGTTGCCAAGGCCAGTTTCATTATTATTATTATTATTATTATTATTATTATTATTATTATTATTATTAGAAATGATTCTCTTGAACCACAATTCAAAAGTAGTGTGTGATTTTTTTTATTTTTTTTTTTTAAACTTTTGTATGATTTAAGTTATTTCAGTGACCATTTTGGGTTTTCCTTTCTTTATTGGAAGGGACACCTACATGTGTGCATGTTTGTTGCAGCAGCACCGTCGACTGATGGTCCTCCTCAGGTCCTCCTCAGGTCCTACTCAGGTCCTCCTCAGGTCCTCCTCAGGTCCTCCTCAGGTCCTCCTCAGGTCCCAGCATGTTACTGCATAAATAGAAAGAAAGCTGATTATTGTCTTCTGGTTTTGTTAGCTGAACCACTGCCCCACCTCTCCATCCACAGCTGAACAAAAACCACTACTTCACACCACAAGCATATTTATTGGATTTGATGTCTTAAAAACAAACAAAATGTCACTTTTCCTTAAATGAGGTTAATTTCTGTTCAAAATATGATTATGTCTGCTGTGTCTTGTCATCCGATGGCAGATGTCATCAGGAGAACGGGATGTATCCAGGGGAGGGCGGGGCCTTCAGAGACTGGTAGCAGGATTGCACCCCGAGTCTCGTCGCCTCCTGAAGTCCTTCATGGAGCTCTGAGCAGCACTGTACAGCTGACTCAGCTGGATTCAGGAAAGAGCATTTACAAATTAGGTAAAACTATTTGAGCTGCACAGTTATCTGATAATCATTATGCTTCAGTGTGGAAATCACGGTGAAAGTGAAATAATTTTACTTTGTGGGGCTTTGCTGTGTTCATCCAACAGAGACAGAGTCGGCAGAAGTTCTGAGCTCCTTACAGTTTATGAATGAGACGGCGTTCCTCGCTGGCTGCTGTAATGGAAGCATTTACATCGCAGACACTCGGACGTCTGCTGCTCCTCAGGTTTCACCTGCACTGGGATCTTCAGGTGAATCAGTCGTCTGGTGGACAGACGCCTCCGTTGGTCCAAGGCAGTCCAGCTGCTTGGTTGTCAGGGTGTCTTCTTCTGGACAGGCAGTGGTTTCAGACTTGAGGAATCTGGGGGGTGCAGTGTGTCAGGCTCAGCTAGATGTCCAAACAGGTCACTGCAAACTGGACAACGTCAGAGTGTCGTGGTCTCCGACGCTGGACAACTGCATCTCTGTGTCAGGTCAGTTTTTACAGACTCAACAATCCTCAGTTTAACCACGTATTTAAAACGCCAGCTGTGCTCATCCCTTCAGTATTAACTCAAATTCTTAAAACGCGTTCCCTGCAGTGTAAAAGGTACTTGTACATGAGTACCTTGTATGCTCAAAAGAAAGGTGGTGAACGTTTGTTTTTATTCCTCACTGCAGAAAGTTTCCTTTTTGAATCTTGATTGCAGACTTTCTGTAGTGTAGGCGTATGTAGGAGTGACCAAACATGGATGTTTGTGCGAGACCAACAACCAGTTACATTAGAGGTTTCACACAACCTCCTTATCTTCTTCTCCATCAGGTTTCGATGGAGTTGTTCAGATTTACAGCACAGCTACCTGGCAAATGGAGCTGCAGAAAGCTCAGCCTCTGTTTCAGCATCGCGGCCATGCGGTTTCATCCATCTATGACGGCTGCGTCCCCGTTTCTGTCACCTCCCACGTCTGGCATGCCGAGCGTCCGCAGACACTGCTGTCTGCTGCTTCGGACGGCTCGGTCCACGTCTGGGACTGGGTGGATCCAGATGGATCACCTGCTGGCAGAAAATGAATGCAGTCCACCAGGGAAGAGCTTTACAAAATAAGCTGAAGTGCTGCTAATCTGATGGAGTTGGAATCCACCAAAACAAATGCTGAGCAAAGAAAGCTGGAAGTGCAGTTGTCACCCTGAACCACCAGTATTAGGGAGTAAAAATACCTCAAGCAAGGACTGCTCAAAGAGGACTCTCGGAGCAGACAGGACCAGAGCTTCCTTCTCTCTGCATAAAATAAAAACGCCAAGAGTTTCCAGAATCCTGGTGGAAACGGCTGCACGTGGAGTTGCATCAAGTCAGTAGGTGGTCCTTCAGTACGGCTTCCTTTAACGACTGTGGCCACAAGCGGACCGCACCACCAGGAAGTGCTCGATTGAGCCATGAAATCCAAAACCTGAGGAGAGAAGGACAAAAGCAAAAGTGTTGGAATGTGGCCTGATTTTTGGGATGGATCGAAGGAAGCGACATATTCTAGTGCACGTATGCATGCACGCACGCCTACAACACTGGAACCAGTTTGTAATGCATTTGTCTAAAAATGTTAAGTGACAGTTTGTGCGTTAATGCTTGCTTTAAATTGCTACCAAAACAACTCCACACAAGTACGGGTCATGCTGTTGAAAACGTTATATTAGATGGTGTGGTCTTAAATGTTTTAAAGGCTTATCCAGCCTTGACAGCTGTTATCAAACTTATTGACTTGTAGTTAATCTCACAATATATCATGTTAAATAATCATCCCTTTGCTTTGACATTTTACAGTTGCTGAGCGCAACACCGCAGTTTTGTCATAACCGAGTTTGAATCCCGACTCAGAAAAGACAGAAATGCCGGCGGCCTTTTTGACCAGCAGCGGTAGTTGTCTCGACCGCTCCTGACTGCCAGCGGCAGTGAACAAAGCGGGCGTGTCTTCACAGACTCTGGAAAAGTCACGTACCTGACCTGTCCAGCCTCAGACCTTCTCGTGCCGAGGAGCGACCGAGTGACCTGTGTGGCGGGCAAGCGTCCTGGGACCCCCAGATCCGTAGTTACCCACGTACCTTGTGTTGTGTGCATTGATGAGCCATGAGCTCCGTGTTCCAGCGAGCTTTCGGACAGTCAACCGGTCATACTCGAGCCAAATCCGCTCGTTTTCAGGACAAGCCTCTCCTCCCTGTGTTTGGTCCTTGATATTCAGAAATAATTACAATCATCTGGAGTCATGCTGGGCACAAACAACATGACCACAAATCAAAATTATAGGTGGCTGAAAATGAGCAGGATATGCTTACTTTAATGCTACGCTGGTTCTCAAATGTTTTGATTATAAAAGATTCTAAAATGAGGCAAAAATGACGTTGATTAATGAAAATGAGCTGCCACGGTTTAACATTTTGAAAATTCAGCCTCTTTAGAGTTCCACAGAAAATGTCTGAAAAGGTGTAATGGCCGGTGAAGAGTCTCGCCAGAGACATTAACGCTTCCTGAAGCTTGAGCCCCGCTGGGGGGGGCTGGTGTGCAGAACTGATTCAGCTGACTGAAGTGAAAAGTGACGATAAGTACCAGAGCAGCGTCGTAACGGGAACGCTTTCATGTGACAAAATATGATGTAATGACGTATATAAGTCATCCAAACGGAGTAATGTCAGCATCCATTTACCTAAAGACAAAGAAACGACATTCAGTCACAAAAAAAGACTTGCATTTGCTCCAAGGTGAATCATTTAGAAGATCACTTGGCGCTCTTCAATATTTTGTTGAAATATACAAGTACATTTTCATTCTCAAGATAATTCACATTTACAAATCAAACAGTACCCCTTCCTATGTCTAAATTGTGAAGTCCGTGCAGTATACAAATTTTATAATAATTTTAATTTTGATTGCATTCTTTGTCAAACATTTATGAAAGTAAAACTCCTGCAGAGCAGCTGAGAGGAGAAAAGTGGAGGTTGAAGAAAGACTGACAGAAAGCAGATATAAGATTGAAAAAAAGTACCCAGGTGCAGAAATAAATCGGCAACAACGATTAAACCCAAATGAAAAGTAGAAATACAAATATAAAATTAAGATGTTTCAATAGCAGCAACAAATGTAGAGAAAATAAATAAAACCGATGGTTCCTCTGGTTCTGAGTCGAGCGGGAAAATAAGACTAAGACTAAAACTAGAAGGTTGAACTAGTCAAAGTACGACTGCTGAGTGCCGTCAGTGTTCAAACCTTTCAAGGACGCGAGGTGGATTAAACACAAGCAGCCAGACAGGAGCTCGAGATTAGAGCCATTCTGCAAAGCATCCATCCAAGTGTAGGACACTGGTTGGGAATAATAACTGGAGTTTAGGCGGCTGAAAAAGCAATGTCGGCCTTGTGCCGTCGTGTCTGAACTTTAAAATGTTGCCTTTAGAAAACCGAGACCAGCATTTCGAGAACACAGTCGTACTCGTGACTGTCCTGGAGCGCGGTTCGAGGAACGCAGTAACCCAACGCTACAGGCAAGCAAATAAAAATGATTTGATTAGGCCATAGCGATAAACCTCACATTCAGTAGGATTTGGGCAACAAAAGGCTGAGAAAATAAATGGTAATACAAAGAAACACAAACATGGCTGCATAGACAAACGCATCTCAGAGAGTCTAAGAATAGACGGGTTTAACAGAATGATCTCAAGATCATGACCTCTGAAACTGAAGGGTCTGAAACTCTCGTCTCCTGAACACCACACACCGCTACAATAACCTGGAACTGCAGACAGCCCTGAGCAAAGTTAACTTTGTTTTGCAGGTACATCTTTGCACCATCAACTTTCTAGATGTGGGTCTAGAAAGACACCAACACCAACTAACATCAGTACAGAATTATGACTTCAAAGCCTTCATCAGTCTGGACGCTGAGAGGCTGGACGCTTGGAGGCTGGACGCTGGACGCTTGGAGGCTGGACGCTGAGAGGCTGGACGCTTGGAGGCTGAGAGGCTGGACGCTTGGAGGCTGAGAGGCTGGACGCTTCGAGGCTGGACGCTTCGAGGCTGGACGCTGAGAGGCTGGACGCTTGGAGGCTGGACGCTTGGAGGCTGAGAGGCTGGACGCTTGGAGGCTGAGAGGCTGGACGCTTGGAGGCTGAGAGGCTGGACGCTTGGAGGCTGGACGCTGAGAGGCTGGACGCTTGGAGGCTGGACGCTTGGAGGCTGAGAGGCTGGATGCTTGGAGGCTGGACGCTGAGAGGCTGGACGCTTGGAGGCTGGAGGCTGGACGCTTGGACGCTTGGAGGCTGGACGCTTGGAGGCTGGACGCTTGGAGGCTGAGAGGCTGGACGCTTGGAGGCTGGACGCTGAGAGGCTGGACGCTTGGAGGCTGAGAGGCTGGACGCTTGGAGGCTGGACGCTTGGAGGCTGGACGCTTGGAGGCTGGACGCTTGGAGGCTGGACGCTGAGAGGCTGGACGCTGAGAGGCTGGACGCTTGGAGGCTGGACGCTTGGAGGCTGAGAGGCTGGACGCTTGGAGGCTGGACGCTTGGAGGCTGAGAGGCTGGACGCTTGGAGGCTGGACGCTGAGAGGCTGGACGCTTGGAGGCTGGAGGCTGGACGCTTGGAGGCTGGAGGCTGGACGCTTGGAGGCTGGACGCTTGGAGGCTGAGAGGCTGGACGCTTGGAGGCTGGACGCTTGGAGGCTGGACGCTTGGAGGCTGGACGCTTGGAGGCTGGACGCTTGGAGGCTGGACGCTGAGAGGCTGGACGCTGAGAGGCTGGACGCTTGGAGGCTGGACGCTTGGAGGCTTGGAGGCTGGACGCTTGGAGGCTGAGAGGCTGGACGCTTGGAGGCTGGACGCTTGGAGGCTGGAGGCTTGGAGGCTGGACGCTTGGAGGCTGGACGCTTGGAGGCTAAGAGGCTGAGAGGCTGGACGCTTGGAGGCTGGACGCTTGGAGGCTGGACGCTTGGAGGCTGAGAGGCTGGACGCTTGGAGGCTGGACGCTTGGAGGCTGGACGCTTGGAGGCTGAGAGGCTGGACGCTTGGAGGCTGGACGCTTGGAGGCTGGACGCTTGGAGGCTGGACGCTTGGAGGCTGGACGCTTGGAGGCTGGACGCTTGGAGGCTGGACGCTGAGAGGCTGGACGCTGAGAGGCTGGACGCTTGGAGGCTGGACGCTTGGAGGCTTGGAGGCTGGACGCTTGGAGGCTGAGAGGCTGGACGCTTGGAGGCTGGACGCTTGGAGGCTGGAGGCTGAGAGGCTGGACGCTTGGAGGCTGGACGCTTGGAGGCTAAGAGGCTGAGAGGCTGGACGCTTGGAGGCTGGACGCTTGGAGGCTGGACGCTTGGAGGCTGGACGCTTGGAGGCTAAGAGGCTGAGAGGCTGGACGCTTGGAGGCTGGACGCTTGGAGGCTGGACGCTTGGAGGCTGAGAGGCTGGACGCTTGGAGGCTGAGAGGCTGGACGCTTGGAGGCTGGACGCTTGGAGGCTGGAGGCTGAGAGGCTGGACGCTTGGAGGCTGAGAGGCTGGACGCTTGGAGGCTGAGAGGCTGGACGCTTGGAGGCTGAGAGGCTGTTGACACGACTCCCTGTTGTGACAGCTACTGGCACTTTCTCGTTTTTGATGGTAAAATCCACAAGTCAAGGTGGAAATGCTGCTCTGTGAAGACGGAAGAAAGGCCAGGACGCTCAGGACGCTCAGGACGCTCAGGACGCTCAGGATGCTCAGGACGCTCAGGACGCTCAGGACGCTCAGGACGCTCAGGACGCTCAGGACAGTCGGCATGTGTAAGGGGCTAACGGTGCTTCAAATTAAATTTAAATGAAATCATTTCAAACTGCTTCTATGACAGTTCCTCAGCGTCGATCCAAACGATCCCGTTCAGGGTTTGTCCATGTCATATGTTCAAACTTAACTCTTCTCCCGTTGTCTCCTGAAGTGTGGAGTTCGATTATTACCGGCAACCAATCCTGAACCCAAATAGAAGTGGGTGGAGAAGGGGCCAGGACCAGGGCCAGGACCAGGGCCAGGACCAGGGCCAGGACTGGTGTTTCTGGGGAGTCTGGTGTAAGAGCGAGTTAGTTCACAAATACACACAAATAAAACTGTAGATATGTGCAAGTATCTAATTCGGCTGGTAAAATAAATATGTTTCATAGGTTTGATGTATTTAATAAGGAATATCAAGTAAAAAACTGATCTGCACTTGTAGGAAATTTGTCTGGTATTTTCTTTTCTTTTGTAAAACTGAGATGCCACTGCTGTTTCCAGCTGACGGCCTGCTGAATTAACGATTAATTAAGAGTGGAGGTCGTCTCTGAATGACTGGCAAATAAAATTAAAACTTTTTAAAGATGTGGAGGAAAGGGCCATGTTGCCTGCTAAACTAGAACGAGCTCAAATTCTGAAACTGGACTACATGGAAAATTACCAAAACCAGGGAGCCTTGCCCTTCCTTCGGCTCCTTCGTTTGAAGGCGCTATGAATGCATGATATTTAATTAACATTTGTTGTCAGCTTCATTTCGTCTCTTAAAATATGCAAATGTATGTTGATATGCATCACATTTTGCATGCCAGGCCTGCAACACATACCAAATTAGAGGGCACTGCATCAAGAACCATCACACAGAGGAGATGTGGTTTGGTAGGACCAGACAGAACCCAACTTGTTTCCTGGAGGACTGGGTTCTGTGCACTCCAGCACCAGTGTCAGTGTCATGTGCTGCCTCAAGTCCACATCTTCTCCAGAGATGTTCGTGGACTTTCAAGACAAGACGAAAAACCACATTTCGCATCCGTAGCCGTGGCTGAGGAAGTAGAGGATGCCGGCGTGGGCTGCCTGTAGTCCAGACCCGTTTCCAAACAGGAAATGTATTTTAAAACGAAAAAATGTGACAGTAACAACCGGATTCTGCAAACATTTAGATATGTCTGCAGGAAGCACGGCACCAAACGTGAAAGGCTTCATCTGTTGGTGCCCGCAGCGTCTGTAAGTGTAATCGTAAAATCATTTTTGGAGTTTGCTGTAGAGCTGAAAGACAAAAGTGGAAGTGCTAAGAAGAGACGAGTCTTTTTTTGTCAGCTTTGAAGTTTCCATTTCATCCCAACTATGTCCGGATTTTCTGATGTTCTGGTCTTCTATGAAGGTAATGTTGTAAATGTTGGTCAGAAAATGAAATACCTGATGTTCAGCGACATAAAGAGGCAGCTGGCTGACAGCTTCATTTTCAACCTTTCAGCCTTCATCAGCTTCATCACGTCGTGCAGGTGAGAATTCAAACCTTCCACATCAAAGATGTTTTCCCCTGACTGAGCCAGGTGACCAGGAAAAGCCGCGACAGCGATGCCTTCACTGACCCCCACCCTACCTACCTCTAGCGGTAACAATGTGGGGATTCTTCTACTTCAGATCTGACGGATATCAACAGTCAAAACACTCACAGAAGCACTGCTGGACTTTAGAAAGTACAGAGTGAAAAATGAACTGGGCCTTGACTTTCAAACATACTGCAGCTGCAGTTTGTTTTTTTAACTACACGTTCATTGTGTTGCTGTGGTTGTGGAACAGATGTTGGCTCAGGAGGTGGCAAACTACTCCGAAATAATTGGCTTTGAGCTGCATTACTGACTGCAACCTTTTTGTTTGCTGTTCAATATTGATAGGAGGAGAAAGATTTGTGATATTTACAAGACCTGATGGTTCCTCATGTTCCTAACAGAGTTCTCCGTTCTCAGAGTGCAGGTTCACTCGTAGTTCCTAGAAGATCCAGATGTAGATCTGGAGGACGGGTCTTCTGCTATCAGGAACCATCACTATGGAACCAACTTCCAGTCTGGGTGAAGGAGGCCGACACCACCTCCACCTTTAAAACCAAACTTCAAACGTTTGTGTTCAGTAAAACATCTAGTTGGTGTAAACTTTAGTGTGTCAGGACCAGTAGTCACAGCTGCAGCTGCAGGACCAGACTGGAGCAGCTGGTCTTCAACACAGCTTCATCTGGATCTGCTGCTGTAGACCTGCTGCAGGGGGACACCAACATGATCCACTGACCTGCAGTCCCACCTCTGACCACCTCAGTGTCTGCTGTCTACACCTGTTTAGATAGTGGTCTCTGTAGTCCACCAACTAACCAGGTACCAGTCTGGTGGACAGAAAACTCTCAGTTCTCCAGTTAACAGATGATTATACTGATGGATCTGGTCTTTGGTACCTTTGACGGTGTGTCTGTGTCTCTTCTCTCTACTTCCTGTTCGGTCCCCAGCAGGAGGGTCCCCCCTCATGATCCAGGTCCTGGTCCAGGTTTCTTCCCCCTCATGATCCAGGTCCTGGTCCAGGTTTCTTCCCCCTCATGATCCAGGTCCTGGTCCAGGTTTCTTCCCCCTCATGATCCAGGTCCTGGTCCAGGTTTCTTCCCTCTTAAAAGGGAAGTTTTTCCTGCCGTTGTTTATGTAATAATTGCTCGGGGGTCATGTTCTGGTCTCTGGAGAGATCCTGGAGACTCCTCGTGTTTAATAGACGCTGTATAAATAAACTGAATTGAACTGAATAAATCAGATTTTTCTGAATCAGAACTCCATCACAGCAGTAAACGTACTGCAGGGCAGACAACTGATGTTTGTTCCAGGAGTTTAACATGTTTTTAGGATTGATAACATTTGAATTTGTGCTACATTGATATAATCTTGACAGTAAAACAAACTTTAAGGATTTTATATGCAATTTACATGCCAGAAACTTTGCGGTGTTCAATAACTTAAAAGTACATCCAGTTTTACATGTGAGCCTTCGAGCTGCCGACTATAATTGGAGCGTCTGGCCTCCATTTGACCTGAAGTTTCATCATCCAGCAGGATTAGTATCGCTTTTTCTTTTTAAAGATTACTGCTATTATCCTCCATTATCTGCTTACTAATGACTACAGCTTTCTTCCGTTACCTGCCATTCACAGAGACGTTGCAGACAGTTTGAACTTTCAAGCAGTTCTGATGAGCTCAGCTCAGAAAGAAATGTAATCCTCTGGTTTTCACTGGCAGATGCATCAAAAACATACCTCAAGAGTGATTGTGACTGGGGAAGTAAACTTGCTGAGGTTTTCGGAGTGATTACAAGACGGGTCAAGTTGACTGAAGTATGTCTCTTTAAATAACCGCCAAGAACGTACCACTTTTGAACTTAGAAACAGCTGTCTGGACAAAAAGAGATGACTGAGCACATTCTGGTCCATCCTCTTTACCTCATCTGCACTCAAACGTCCTTATTTCTGCAGTAGCACCTTTATCTTCACATCAGTATTTTTAGAATAAGGGCTCAAAATGAGATGTCTGACAAAGGGACGTGACAGGGTTGACCATGAGCCCCCTTCATGACGATTATGAATATCATTTGAAACCAAACACCATTTTTCTTACTTTTTCTACATTTATTGAGCAAAGGAGACGTGTTCTTTTTCTTCATGTCAAAGATGTTGTTAATGTGACTCAATGCCGGGGTTGGGTTTAGTGTAGTGTTTCGATCTGGGTTTGGCCTGTTCTTCTGTTTAGTCGTGTTCTTGTCCGTCCTCTTCTCTTTCTGTTAACTTCACTTCCTGTTTTACTTTGAAGGTCCGTCTTTGTCTTGTGCTATTTTGCTTGCAGGTCCTGGAACACATGTCCCTGACACTGTCAGCTGTGTTATAAAGTCTGCCAGAAGTCCATCCATCCATCTTCATCCGCTTATCCGGGGCTGGGTCGCGGTTGTCCAGACCTCCCTCACCCCTGACACTTCCTCCAGCTGGGGAACCCCGAGGCGTTCCCAAGCCAGCCGAGAGACAGTCTCTCCAGCATGTTCTGGGTCCTCCCCGGGGCCTCTTCCCGGTGGAACATGCTTAGAACACGTCTTTAGGGAGGCGTCCAGGAGGCGTCCTACACAGATGCCCAAACAACTTCAACTGACTCCTCCCGATGTCAAGGAGATGCGGCTCCACCCTGAGCTCCTCCCAGATGACTGAGCTTCTCACCCCATCTCTAAGGGAGCGCCCAGCCACCCTGCGGAGGAAACTCATTTCGACCGCTTGTATCCGTGATCTTGTCCTTTCGGTCAATACCCAAAGTTCATGGCCACAGGTGAGGGTGGGAGCGTAGATTGACGGTAAATCGAGAGCTTCGCCTTGCGACTCAGCTCCTTCTTCACCACGACGGTTCGGTACATCGACTCCATGACTGCGGACGCTGCACCGCTCCATCTTTCCCTCCTGAACAAGATCCCGAGATACTTAAACTCCTCCACTTGAGGCAGGACATCTCCACCTACCCGGAGGGGGCAAGCCACCCTTTTCCGGTCGAGAACCACGGCCTCGGATTTAGATTCTCATCCCAGCCGCTACGCACTTGAATGCAAACCGTCCCAGCGCATGCTGAAGGTCCTGGTCTGATGAAGCCAATGAGACAACATCATCTGGAAAAAGCAGAAATGAAATCTTGTGGTTCCTAAACTGGACCCCCTCTGGTCCCTGGCTCACCTAGAAATCCTGTCCATAAAAATTATGAACAGAATCGGTGACAAAAGGCAGCCCTGCCGGAGTCCAACATGCACTGGGAACAGGTCTGATTTACTGCCGGCAATGCGAACCAAACTCCTGCTCCGGTCGTACAGAGACCGAACAGCCCATAGCAGAGGGCCCTGGACCCCATACTCACGGAGCTCCTCCCACAGAATACCACGAGTGCAACGGTTGAATGCCTTCTCCAGGTCCACAAAGCACATGTAGACTGGTTGGGCATACTCCCATGAACCCTCCAGCACCCTGCCAGAACACTTGCCAGAAGTGAAAATATTAAAACAGACTGTCTTTATAACGTTGACATTTATATTTACGCGTCTCTCCACTTCCATTTCCCGGCCCGTTGACCGTACAGGGCTGATCTAACGTCCAGGTTTAGCCATAGGCAACTTTGACTGACATACGGCGGGCGTGTTCCCGTTGGCTTCAGAGCAACATGGCCACGCCCCCTGCAACAAAAAAAACGGGCTTTGTCCGTTGGGTTTTACAGTCTACGGTGGCGTCCGTGAGTGAAAATAAAATGGGAGGAGCCAGAACCCATCTGGGAATTTCTTCTGCTCTTGGCCAGATGACTTCTTGAGAGCTGGAACTGCACTCCAGCTGCAGAAGGTGGCGTTACCTTGTCCTTCCCTGCCCCCTGCTGGTGCGTCCGTTTTTCAATCCTGTCCGTTCGCCCAACTGGATGATTCGCTGTCTCTTGGATTTTCTTGGTTTTCTGTCAGAGGCTGTTTTGTATTCATGTTAAAATTACTTTTTTTGCACTCTGTCACCTATGGATCTCCGTCATTCCCAATCTGTAAACCCAAAGACCCCAGACTAAATCAATACTGAACTAAATTGGGTATCAAATGAGACCAGAACCTCATTGTGCCACATACTTTTACTCCAACGGCGTCAGGCTTAAAGTGAGATGAAAAGATCAGGGTGTGCTTGTACTTGGTTTGTCAGGGTTTAGAAAAAGAAACGGAGCCTTGTGTCCAGACAGCTTCAAAAAGACTCTTCCGCCACAACTGACCTCAATTAATCACTAAAAGTAATCGCACATTTGAAGGTCATCCCACCTTTTCGGCATGAAATGGAAATTAAAAAAACAGTTGTCTTACCTGAAGTTGGGTAAAAGTTCAACCGTTTTAACAACTAACTCGTGCGCTTTGATGAGTTCAATAGATCGCTTTGAACAGCCACTAATGAGGTGAATGTTCATGTTGTCAGCTGGAGCTGCAACTCGCTGCTGGCGGTACCAGAGTCATTCAGCGTCATCGGACATGTCGACACTCCACTGACGACTTCTGCACGCTTGTAAAATCTCAGCGTTTTTCTTCCAATACTAATGAGTCCAATTAAAGCTGCGTCAACCCGCTGGGGAGAGGCAGCCGTCGTCTGGGAGTATTACCCCACCAACCAGGCCCCTGATGCTCCTCGCTGGGCGCACCTCCTGATGGATCCGTCTTTGGCCCTGCAGAGCCATGTCAGATCAGGATCAGTGGCCAGATGTTAAGTTGTGTTGTTGAATTTAACTACTGTAACTTACTTATCACCGTTTTATGAGCTTATACCTTCATTTTTCATGGAAGCATAAAAGATTAGATTTTTTTGAAAGTGTAACCTTGTCTTGATCTTTCGTGGAACCTGACATGAACTATGTTCAAACTCTGTATTTCACATCTGGACCAGAGGTCCGTTTTGATAAATTGAGGAGGTAAGCTGCTGAGAAGAGCTGGTTTGTGCTCCCTGATATGGACGTGGACGGTGGCATCAAAGAGTTTATTCTCTTTTACGCTTCCTGTCATCCTCTCAATGTGCAACCCTCAGACGAGCAATGGACTACATCTTCAGAACTTCCAGCTCTGGCATTTGGGCTCTCTGGGGGAGGAAGCTAAGATGATAAAAGGTCCCAGGTCCAAGAATCTCTTGTCAACCATGATGATCCCTGATCCCTCAGCACTCGTGGAGCCCTCAAAGAGAGTTGATATAAATGTCACTGCAGCATGAGGGGACATGAACACCATGGACTTGGAGAGAGCTTGTCACTGATGAAGATTGGTCTGCACAGCTGCTGGAGACATTGATGTACAGACTAACCCAGCAAGCTGTGGAGAAAGTTGGATTCGGCTGACTGTTGACCGGTGGATGTTAAATCTGTGACCCTGGGTCCTCTGGGAGCAGCCGGTAGAAGGGAAATGGGACCTTTTTCAAATCCTAATTCTCCTGCTCGTGAGGATGTGCAGAGAGCTTAAGGTCGTTGTGCTCGGGCTGTAGGATCTTCTTGCTCTGGTACCCTGAAGCACGTCTGCAGCTTCTTCAGGTTCCAAAACCCCGTCAGATGCTTGCATGAGGAGAACCTAAAATGTTGTGAAATACTGAAATGAGAAATGACACTTAACACAATAACCAGACAGGAGTTTCACTATTTTTATTCAGAAACGTATATGACACTGGGATATAAATAATGTACACGTGAAGATATTTTTATTTGTATTTTATTATGCCCATACAATATGCCTATATATTGATGTTATAAAAGTTATAGAGTTGTAGATTTCTTACCTGGTGTAAAATTTGACGTCTTTTGGAGTTGAAGCAAACTGCTGGAGTTTAAATGAGCTTTTAAGATGTGGTGCTTGGAGCCGTCGTGCCTACTCGTAATCCGCATCCCTCTTCTGGCTCCATCTGCGCAGCTTCATGGTTGAGCTTCTTGTGTAGTTATTCTACTGTAATGATGATGGGACAGAACCTGCTGCTAGAACCCTTCTACCCTTAGTGGTGAGAACGTTGTCTTCAAGAACATATCAAGTTAAAAGATCTGATGTCTCAGCAGGACCTGGAGAAACTAGTCCTGCATTCATCTTCAGTAGACTTGATTATTGTACCAGCATCTTCACAGGTCCACCTAAAACATCAGTTAGACAACTGCAGCTCATCCAGAACCCTGCTGCTCCAGTCCTCACTAAGACCAAAAAACTGGACCACATCAGTCCAGCTCTGAGGTCTCTAGGAGGACAGACTAAAGTTCTGGTGCTGGTCTATAAAGGTCTGAATGGTCCAGGACCAAAATGACCTCCTGACCCAGTATGAACCTTCAAACCACTCAGGTCATCTGGATCTGGTTTTTGATCAGTTCCCAGAGTCAGAACCAGACCTGGAGAAGACTCTGGTTTAGTCCAACAGTTCAACATCAAAACCCACCAGTAATTATTTTGGTAAATTAATACTGGATGAACTGCAGCTTTTCTCTTCACAGGTATCTAAGACAAATGTTATCAATTTTGTTATCAAATTTCTAAATAACACACAAGCTCCAAGTGATCGATGAACCGGGCCCGCCCTGCTGACAGTCCCAACTAAGTTTTTAGCACTTAAATCCCAACGCCGTGCTGGAAGCAGACACGACTGAGTCGAACCCTGAAGTGAACGTGGAAACCTTCAGAGTAGATGTCCAGAATCCAAACGGGAACGAACCCGGGATTTTGACGGATTTTCTGTTTGCGGGCTTCAGCTCTGTAAACGGACACGGTAATGATACAGATGACCAGACGAGGTCGCTAGTAGGAGGTCCCAGACTGAGGGTATGTGTAACGAAGAAGATGTTATGAGGGCGGGAAACGCAGGCACGTGGTTGGCGATACCGGATAATAAAACCGTGAACCCGCCGAGTGTCCCGAAGAATCTTTTATGTCTGTAAGACTAACACAGACATTACAGACACGGTTCACTTAAGTTCAGTAAAGAAAATGAACAAACTCTGAGCCATCGAGAACCTTTTATTTGATTTTTGTAATGGCATTTTCTGCACTTTACCCCTCTCATCTAGTTAAAATAAACCGCACATAACACTGAAAATCAAAGTAATTGCACGTATGATTTTCTTACATGCATCAGTTTCATAATAAAGCTTTGCGATAAAAACAAACAAAAAACAAGTGAACTCAAACCTCTTCAAATGCAATTAGCAAAAGCAGAGCTGTGTTTAAACGTGTGAACACAAAGCTGATCCTCATCATCCTCATCTTCATTCAGGCACATTTCTGATCAGGAAGGAAAGGAAATTCACACCAGACATTCGGCGGATCCTCGGCTGTGGGAGGACCGCCGATGCGCCGCGCCGCGCCGCGCCGCTCGGGTACCGCGAGCGCGCGGCGCGGCGCATCAATCTGCCAGCAGCTGCATTTACCACTTTTCTCTCCTGCGTGTTTTGAGGAGGTATTTCATCAGCTCTGTGGTTCCGTCACATCTGTGTTGCTTAAAGGCTGAATTCATTTTGAAGTGTGAATGCTGGACTTTGGATTTATTTGCCCCATAAATAGTCATTTAAAGACACAAAATGACTTCTCTAATCTGCTTAAACACCAAGACTGGCGTCTGAGAAATTTGATTATGAGGAGAACGCCGACCGTGACGTTAAGACGTGAAGTTACTGCATCCAAACGTCTGCATTGTTAGGTGACGCCTGCCAGCTAGGAGGTCAGCGCTGAGGTCCGCCGAGGTCACTGAAATGCAGAATTGGTCGGCTGTGAACCGTCATGTACCAGCTGGTGTGACTTTACCCACGTCTCGAGTGTGGAAAGGAAAACTAAGAGGCTGCAGATGATGCTGAAATGTGACAGAAAGAAGAGAAGGAAAGCAGCAGAACGCTCCCAACTGATCAGAACTGTACAACAATCCAAAACAAATCTGTACAAATGTACAAAACTCAGGATTACAATAACATGAACACTCATTGTAAAACATCCCGGGTCACAGAGGATCTCGATGTGCTCGTACAACCTGGATCAGACTTTAAGTGCAATCCACAGCGGACCTGAAGCCGTCTCCTCCGCCAGCGCCTCAGCACAGCGGAGATAAAGGGCAGCTACTTAGTGATCATTAATATGTCATTTTTCTAATCACTTGCCTTTATTATGACAACATGAACATTAAACAACTTGAACTTTTATGGTGAAAAGACAAAAACTAAACCCCTTTCCGCCCCGTTTTCATACGAGGCATTGCTTTATGCAACATTGAAGAGCAAAAAAAATCATCTGGAGAAGTTTATGAAAGACTAGATTTTTACTAAAAACAGGTAAAACATTTTTATTTTATATAAATATACATTTTTTTATCTAGGAGGTGCAAAGATGATGGTTTCCAGTTCCAGTCATGACTCCAAAATAAGCTCATGAAACTTGAACTGTTCTGTTTAATCCGTAAGTGAAACCTGCAGCACTTTCCCTTCACGCGCTGGAATCTACCGACGGTGCTCTGCAAAAACTCCGGACAGCCGTGTGGCAGCTCGCCAGCAGCTGGCTTCAAGAGCGCCCCATGATCAGGGACCTCGGAGAACCCTCCGATCGCTGTCAGACGCCCACATTTTACACTCGGCTGATGTTGACACGCCGCTGCCTCTGAGCTAAAGGGTCGACCGCAAGAGTGACGCTCGGAAGAACGCCTGCAAGAAGTTCTGTCCGAGTTTTCCAGCGCTAAGACGAGCAGCCACTTGAATTCTGCCACTTTTCCTGCACATTTATGTGCCTCACTGTCCACCGATTCCACCAATATCTGGAGATGCTGCAAACACACGTTCATCTTGATGAGTTAAAGGCAGGACAAGTGATTTCCTGATGATGTAACATCTGTTGCCACATCAAGTGCACAGAGCGAGGTTTGTTAAGGTCTTGTAAGGTCAGACTATCCCTACCGTTTTATTTCATTCATTATTTTTACACCAATGGCGAGGACATATTAGATCAGGTTAGAGGTTGTGTAGAATCACTTAGCCTGCCTTTAAGTCTAAACGTTATGCAGTTACTCAAGACACATTTAAGACATTCAGCTCAAGAAACTGGTGGAAAATGGTGAGAAGAGACATTTTCTTTTCTTAAGACATTTTTTAGAAAAGAGTGAAACTTCTAACTTCTAATCCTTTTGAGATGACAAATGGTAGTCAAAATACTAAAAACAAAAAATTGTGCAGGTCAGTTGGAAGGTTTTGCCACTAAAATTGTGATTTGTAAAGTTTAAAACTTCCAGCGTGTTTACCTGCCGCTCACGAAAGGAATGAAACTCTTCAGAGGACTCACGCCGGAGAAGCTGCAGCTGAACATTCCTGAAGCCCAACCCTCTGCAGGCTGTGGCAGGTAGCAGCCCTTTTCAGTTCCTGATTCGGTGTCAGATCACATGACTGCCGCCACTCGCAGCGTCATGTGATGACAAAACTGTGCACATAACAGGAAGGAAGGTTCTGGTGGCGCCAGAGAAAGGAGGGAAGGACGGCGACGTTGGCTGGCAGAGGGCCAGTTTGTGTTATGAGTCAGTGTGGTCACCTGACCTGAAGGCAGCACAGGGAGGAGTAACCGGCGGGAAGACGACGTGCCCGTTTCCTCACTTCTGAACACGGAGAAGCTACACACAGCGAGCCCTGCTGCTTTATGATTATTGCATTTCATTAAAGTAAACTCTACAAAAACAACAACGCTCTACTCTACATGAAATTTATCACGTGTTCACAATTAGTTTTTTCAAACCAACAAGAAATTAGAAAGTTAGACAGTTCAGTCACGTGTCAGGTCACACCGTCTACGAAGGAATAAAACCAAAAGCAAGTGTATGAATGTGGAAGGAATCCAAGTCTCGGCCTTATGGACCTGGTGCCGTCGACGACGCCCCGACTCACAATCATCTTGTCGCCACTTTGTTTTTCCCTTTTGTTTCCACTGAGCTCCACCCATGAGGTGATCCTAAATCCAGGTTCCAGGAATTCTCAGGAGGGTGTAAAACAGGAACCTGATTGCAACACGGACACAGATGTGTTCAGACAAGCAGTGCGAGAAGGGCGGCCCACGAGCAGGTGATGCTCGCGAGGAGAAATGGCTTGCTGCTTGGTTTGGTAACCTGAGATCCGTCTGACAGACACCTGCTAATCCACATTTCTCAGTAATAGGAAGGTATTTTTCAAGTAATAATAAGCCATTTTTTTCTTTAATATTTAGTCAGTGAAACTTGACGAATAATCACCTTGCTGGGGAAAGGCAAACGAGCGCTTTGACCCCGTGTGTTTCAGTCCGGCCTCCTGACACGTTCACGAAGCGCACTTCCTCAGCCCCCGTCAGACCAAAACGCTCCTCTATTCCTGCTCTGGTGTGTAAAACAAATCCAAATCCTCAGATTCTTGGGATTAGCAGCTAAATCTGCCTTCTTGACCATCCCTGGGTGGTCAGTGTTTTCAAATCCGCTTTTCCAACCCCAACCTTCCCTTTGTGCCATCTGATTGGTGTTTTCCCTGCATCCCGCGTTTGCTGCTGACACACCAACCACACAACAGCGGCCGTGCTGCGTTTCAGACTCGGCCTGTCACCAAGTCTTCCTTATTTGCAGCCTGGTTTCATTAACTGATGACCTCTTCCTACTCTAAAGGCACTCGGTGACACGCAGGCAGCGGGGTAGTTAGTTTTTGTGATCGCCGATGAGAACACTCACAAAAGCGTGTTAAAGAGAGACAGCTTTAGTTGATTTGTCAGAAGCACTATATTAACTATATAAGTCATCTAGAAAAAATATCTCTGAGTTTAGCATCATATCTACATTTTATGACTAACAAAACAGAAGATTTTTGCATATTAATGAGGACATATTTACAAAAATAGGGCAGAAAAATGCCCACATCTGTAACAAAGAAGCGAGCCCTGTTTGGTATCGAAGGATAGAGGTGGAAGAGTTTTTACTTTTCCCTGCAGACGCTGCTAACAATCACTATTTTAGTTCATCGACCAGGAAAAAAATTAACTTCTTAAAGACAGTGCAGACGTACAACTTTCTTTAGCACCTTCGTTTTCTGTAGTGACTAAATGCAGCCTCGTTAGGAGGAATTACTGAAGGGGGGGCTGAAATAAGGAGTCAGACCAGATCCAAGAGTCTTCGCCATCACACAGGTAAGTCCACATTTTACTGACGAACAGCCGCGTTCAGTAAAGTGTTTGACCCTCCTCCATTTGGACAAAGACACTATACACTGAGGTTTAAGGGAAAGTCTTAATTAATGAACTAATCCTCCAATGCCTGATTCTTCTCCCAGTGGATCATGATTCAATCAGCGAGGAAAAAGGAGCGAAACGAGAAAATAGTGTAGTCGGAGCATAAGAGCAGAGTAAGACGGGGCAGGTTGTCGGGAGTACATTCCTCAGTCACTGCTGTCGTCTTCGTCCTCATCGTCTGACAGGTTGTTGCTGTTAAACTTTGACCCCAGCCGGGTGATGGAGTCTGAGCACGGCGCCAGGCTTCCCGACGTCAGCTGCACGTAGCAGTACTCGCAGACCCGAACAGGTTTGGACGATTGGCTGGGCAGGAGGTACTTCTTTTCTGAACACGGCCCGCAAACAACGTAGCCGCACTTCCTGCAGTGGTGGCGGCGGCTGACCGGCGTGAACTTCACCTTCTGGCAGCGCATACAAACGGACGCCTCAGAGTCAGGTACCCACACTGCGGCGTGCTCACCCGTTGGAGACTTGCCACTTTTCTGCAGCAGGTCTCTGACACACTTCCCGATGTGGTTCATCCACTCAGACTTCTCTGTGGCGGTGGCAGCATAGACGGCGAACGACTTGGTGGGCGTCTTGATGAGCCAGCCATTGCGCAGCTCGCCCTCGTCCGGCACCGTGTCGATGGTGACGCTCTCCAGCGGGATGATGTGCTGCTTGTTGTACTTCTTCTTCTGGATGACGATGTTGCCGTAGACCAGAATGTCATTGAAGAGGAAAAACTGCCGTGCTTTGGGCTTCTTGCGACAGAGTTTGGTGAGGACACCCTCTCCGATCAGAACACGGCCCGGTATGGCGAGGGGCTGGCCGGCAGCCCCGAAGCAGCTTTCCACCATAGCGATCCGCTTGGAGTTGGCCTCGCTGTTAGCAAGCCGGTCCATTGTCTTCGCCTCACCTGTTAAAGAAGGAAGAGAGAAAAAAACTATTTTACCAACATGTTTTCTGAATTAGTGACTGATGACAGTATGTTTCAGGAACAACTGGATGTCCACCCAAATACAACTGATTTATTTACTTTACGCACCTTTTCTTCTCCGTCAGACACCTCACTCATACCGCAGATGCAATTGTTTTAAAAAAAAAAATAACAGCACTTCCACTGCGCTTTATTGATCTCTTCAGATTCGTCACTCAGTCATTTGAACCACCTGTAAACACTTTAGACCCACCAAAAATGAAGACCATAGAATTTCATCCAAATTTTTCACAATTATTTTTTTTCTTCCTCCAAAAGCAGTAGTTTTAATCGGTAATGGTGGGAAAATTAATTGGAGTCCATTAAGACCTCGACTATAAACCTCAAATCCTGTTGACTGATTAATCAATGTCAGGAGGAATTACCTCCAACCCTGCTCCTTGTCAAGTTATAGCCGAGGATGCTGACAAAGGCTAAATGAAGCTCAGAACTATGAACTTCTAAGGGCTGGAATATACTTGCTGTCCACAACACGTACGTGACTGCACCATGGCTGACATGCATAGCGTTCATTTGACACGTCGTCGTGCACGTACTCCAAAAAACACAGAAAGACGTACGCGACCTGCATTTCTAGCACCAGTTGACCAGTGACTGGCCAGGGAGCTCAAAAACTGACCGTTTTGAAGACAGGCTGTCTGAGCAGGTGCGCTGTCATCCTCACCTGTATGATGTCACCGGCCACTGCACTCACTGAAGTCGTTTTCAATTTTCTTCCAACTATCAAACATAGAGGTGGCTAGACGTGGTCTAGTCAGTCCACACAGCCCGGGATACTTTGCAGACTACGTCCCAGTGTTGCTGCTCCAAGCTGAAGCTTGACAGCTCATCCTGTTGCCGTGTAGCGCCGGGTGACGCGCGACCACGATGCTGCGGTCACTGACTTGTTGTGTGGTCTTGTGCTGAATTAGCGGGGCAGCCTGATGTGACAAGTCATCAAACGAAGTGGAGGACATGGATGAATACTGTCACATCATCAAGACGAGGGCAACGACCTCTCCACTGTCCCGATGGCTTTGGTTTATCGGCCTGACAGACCACCTCCAATGGCGCTGCCGCAGTTTTCTTTTGCCAAGATCGCAAGCAAATCAATGCTGTGATCTTCTCTTCATCCAGTGTTGCCGTGTAGTTTATCCATTGCTTCACCACGTTTCTTCTACTACTCCTGCTTCTAATTTGGTTATTTTTCCAACTCTGGCTCTCGATACTGCCCCCACCGATTACCTCTGGTATGACACGCTCTCCTCAAATGGTGCGCGAGCAAGGTTTGTTCACAACGCAGCTGGTTGTGTGCGCGAAGGGAGGCAAACGTGGGGTTAAACAGCAAGTACATCACAGCCTTAAGACGGGGTATTCTCCTCTTATCTTGCAAGGAGCTTTATTGACAGAGAGCTTGCAGCTTACATAGGAAAGTCGCATAAGGGCTTAATTGTTAAACACAGTTGTATTGATAAGCTCCAACCATATCAACTCTGTTGTTGCTGTTGGGGAATCTCTCTTCCTCAGAAGCGGTGCGTTGGATAAACATGTTCATGCTCACAAACACAAACAGATATAGCAGATCTAAGTAGAGACTTATGAGGAAAAAACCCACTAAATCTGAGTGCAACAAGGCAATTGCAGAAACAAGAAATTTCACTTAAACATTTGGCAAAACATCCCACAGATGTGGGTTAGTGCATTTAGCCACACTCAGGTGAGTTTATAGACACTGAGCTCAAAGTGCAACTTGTATAATTATATTTTATACAAACAAGTGTTTAGTCCTTAAACGAGCACTCCTCAGCCAATGTCGTCTCTGCCACAGAGGTCCAGACACATGTCGACTTCCCCTCTGCTGTTCACAAATGATTAAATGTGACCAATGAACGTAGTAAACGGTAGTTCTTCCTTCACAATATGGATCGATGTAATTTTTGCTAAAATGTGTTATTTTAGACTATTCTGACGAAAAATTGGCCAATACCTGCCTTTTATATGCCACTGGAAAATGTGCTGTGGATAATCATTACATCCGTTCCTGTATTGCTTGCACGTCGTGCCGCTGTTGTGCATATTGTTTCACGTTAAAAGTCAACAACAACAAAAACAAGCATTTTCCAGACTGTAGCCATGAAATTGGAAGAAATAGCATTGTCCAAATGTCTTGTAATGCTGAAGTCTTAAGACTGCCCATCACGGGAGACAAGGGGCCTGACCCAAGCCTCAAGAAAAAAAAACAACAAAAAAAAACTCATTCATATCATCAGGCCTCCTCCATCAAACCTGACAGACGCCACATTGCAGCCCGGCAGGGAAGTTCATCCAGCACCCACCCTACCCAGACTCATCCAGCTGACTGTCAAAGAGAGATATGTAATTTGTCACTCCACAGGATGTGTTTCCAATGGTCCACAGTCCAGTATGGGTGTGCTTTACATGACTCCATCTGACACAGTTTTTGTGGTTACATTAATCTGGATGCTTAAAACTTCTTTAGTAGCAAAGCAGGACATTGGCGACTTTTAAGCACCTTGTACCTTAGAAGTGTTTTGACAGTGATCTGTGATTTAATGTGGCAAAGTAACATTGACACTCAGAAACTTTATTTTACAAGTCTGTGATTTCCTTCTAATTTGGGAAATGTTTCTTGATAGGAAAACCATAATTTTAATTTCTAAACTTACTTACTCTGGAATGTCACACAGACATAATTGTATGGAAAATGAAAACACTCTTCTTCCGGTTAACTTCTTCGTTCCCTCAGAAGTTAACCGTTCCAACAGACTTATTATTAGAGATATCTCAGCAGAAACAAAAGCTTATGTAGTCTAAAAAGGAAATCAATTTCACTGAAACTTGTTCCTGTTAACTTTTAAAGTTTTGGAAATTCTATTAATTAATGAATCATCTTTTTCAAAATTTATCATCACTACACTACTACTACCACCATAAAATATTCCTTTTCCGTTTTCTCATACAGCTTATAAACATAACCCTACTAAAGTGAACAATCTTAATTTAGCCTTTCTGAACCTAGATGGCCAAATGTCAACTGATACTAATAAGCCTGCTCGGATAAGACACTTTCAATGTCCTTGCACTTTCATACAATGAAACCCACGTTTTAAAGTGACTTGTGTGGATCATTTTTGTTTCCTATTATTTGGTACAAAACGTATTTAGAGCGACCAATTGTTGTGTCAGGCAGAACTAATCTAAACGTTCTCAAATGCCTCATGAACAAACTACAGATAAAGCACATTGATTTTTGTTGTTGTTTTAAATTAATAATTTTAAGTGATGTTAAAATTATTTTCACATGAATCAACATCATTATGGTATGGTACACAGTAGTAGTAGTTTTATAACTGGTAGTTATATAAATGTGTTGCTTTTCATATTACTATAAATTTAAAAAATAACAGCTCATAGGAGCTGCAATTAATCAGTCATCTGATACCAACAATGCCTTTTTACTCAAACGCCCTCATGGACTCTGAAAACCCAGGTTGACTCACTAAGATGATAACTAGCACTGGACCGTATCTATGTGGACCTCTGGTTTCTCTTACACTTTCTTGTTCTTGACATCCGCCTGGGTTATTATCGATTGAAGCATTTAAAGCATGAGGTTTTTTGTTCCATAAAAAAAAAAAAAGATTAAAAATAAATGCATAAAAAAAATAAACTCTTGCTACTATCAATTAAGATTTTTACTAACATATCTTTCAGATACCCTATTGTAAAAATGAAAGAGTAATAAATAATTATGCTAATTGGGTGGAAAATCCCCATGTCCTCATTGTTGGGTAATGCCAGAAATGTATTTTAAAAATCCTGTGTGTTAAATATGAGAAGGGCACCTCAATCAACTGCTCCATCAGGAAATGCAGTGTTACCGATTACATGGGAGACAATTATAAAAGAAGTGGAGTAAACCAATGATTTTTAGGTTATAAAAAAAGGGTAACTAGAGGCTGTGAACTCATCTTCATGACTTGCAGTTAAATCTCCAGTAAGGCCGCACTGAGAGACCTAGGAAGGAGGAAGGAAGGAAGGGAAGAATGAGCC
Source organism: Xenentodon cancila (assembly GCA_014839995.1). Lineage (NCBI taxonomy): Eukaryota > Metazoa > Chordata > Actinopteri > Beloniformes > Belonidae > Xenentodon > Xenentodon cancila. The sequence goes on along the minus strand of CM026211.1, from coordinate 427,919 downwards.
AGACGCTAAAGGGAGAGTGATCGTGACAAAGACAGGGATGAGAGAAAGAGAGATTCTTTAGACTGTAAGCTAACTATAGAAATAGGGACAATCATTTATCCTGAGGGTGAAATATTCGGATAAATACTGCCATAACTGAGGTATTGTCATTGCTTACGCCTTTTCTGTTGAACATCTCTGTTAAAGCTGTTGCATCATACTGACAAAGGACCCTGCAAAGATGTGACGAAACACTTTTACTGGTACTCATCATCACAAACGTCTTGACTTTAAAAAGGGACAAAGAGGAAGAACGTCGACAAGTTAATCAGCAATTGAAAAAAGTGTTATAGACCCCACATCTACTTCTTAAAGTTTAAGCAGAAATTGTGTTATCAAAGTGATAAAAAAATTGATTTAAAGTACGTCACTATCTGTATTCACTGGACAATTTTTGTTGCCAATTTTTAAGCCTATAGGATTATGTGATTAATAACAGTAATTTTTGAAGGAATACTGCTTCAAAAACGACATGAACAAGAATATCTCCTTCAAAATGAGGGGAACCCTGAAAAGGTTTTAAAAGTTAAATTCTGAATAGGTATAAGAAGCAATCTACTCATCAGCACATCATAAAAAAACTACTACACTTGATGGAGCCGGTCAAGAGTTTAAACTAGAGCATTATTAAACAAAACTTCAGATAAATTACAATTAGCTGAAGTTGTCAAAGACAAAAAGAACAAGTCATTAATCATATAACCACATTCAGCAGGTTGGTGTTCATTTCAGACAGACAGACAGACAGACAGACAGACAGACAGACAGACAGATACTGATTTACAGCCATTTCCAGCAGTTGCTCCACCTTTTCACTTTAGCTGTCCTCACACACTTAAAAAGGTTTTCAGTTGGAAATTTAATTATAAGGCCTTCAAATCATTAAGGACACATGCCAACATCAACAAAAACAATACTCACAGTAAAAATAGCAAATAAATAAATGTCACCATTGTTACAATACAAAAACTATTTTCTTTTAAAGGCGATATTTCAAAACTACAGTGACACTGTCAATGATCAAGCATGTTCAGACATTACACATGACTCATTAAAAAATGCATTTTGCAACATGAAAGACTAAAGGTGTTATTCACAACAACTTAATCTATCACAATACCAACTACTAAAATAATACCCTGTCTATTAATGTCCTTAGTTCTCTTTCAATAATACCTGGTAAATTCAGATCCATTTTCTGCTTAATAATTTCCCATCTTTGTTAATCAGAAATGGATTTAGTAAAGCATTGTGACCTTTGCTCAATGGCTGTTAAAATGTTTCTAGAAATGGTCATCAAATGATAACTGATAAACCTATGGAGGACGAAAAACAAAAAAAAAAACAAAAATCTTTGTCCAAACCAAAGTCAATTACACCGAGCAAATCAATATTTAAAAAAAATAAATAAACAAATAAAAAGCGCAAGGAAATTCCCGAGACGTTAAACTGAATTTAACAGCAATGATGGCTTTTTGTTTCTTAGAAAACCTCTCGCTGACTTGAATTTTCAACACATCAGTGCCAAGAATAAACCTTCTAAAACCATTATCATTAGACGAATACTAGTGCTGACTGAGCAATAACCTTTGAGAGTAGTTTGATGCTGTAGTTATCCTGTTTTATTATTAATTTTGTTTTGCAGAGAATATCGTGTTATTTGGCAAAGCTGAAAATGAGTTAATTTCTGCCACCTTGCATTCACCTCTCTTTTACGTTCTCACGCACGGCGTCACCGTCAGCAGCAGGGCCAGTTTAATCAGGCACCCATACAGGTTCAAACAGATTTACTGCAGGCGATAAGCAATTTAGCAAACAGATTAGTAATGTTTCAAAAGATCACTGGGTGAAAGCTTTATAAATGTTAAGACTTTCTAATTGTAAAAAACGACAACCATTAAGTTCAATTTTCTAACCAACATTTCAGACAAATTGGTTAAACTAGGAGCACTTGTGAAACTTGGCAACATGCACCGCCTACATTATTTTAACCGTCATCCATCAGGTAAAACGCTTTGGGAGTTTGAGGAAGGGCATGTCTGTCATCTGTCAGTGAATGAGAAGGAGGGCAATTACAGGGTACTTATAATCCTGAAAAAGAGGGGCAGAGACAAATCTTTACAAGCTGTCATCTATCCATGCCTGTTTACTACGCAGCTATCTGCTGCTCTTGCTCTTAATTACTTGTTTTAATCTGCTGAGATTTAAGATAGATGATGTAGAAGCAGTCATCACAGCACATTAAAAAACAAGAAATTTGCCACAAATGGAAAGAAAAATAACTAAAGTTAGCCCAAGTATCCGTTTTTTCTTTTCTTGAAAGATAAAAAAAAGGAAACACTCAGAGTTGGCGGCTGCACACAGGTTCAGTTCACTAGACGAGGGGAACAGATGGAGGCCTGTTGACTGCTGAGAACACATTCCTTACAGGCTTCTTTCTACCCATCTCATTTTAAGCACTTGCAGACTTTATGCTCTGTGGTAAATGCATTTCAACTTCTGGGTCATCTGTCACGACGCTTCAGAACATTTCCCTCGTTAAATTATGATGCGCTAACAACAAACAGTCAAACAATTCAAATTACTGCCTCTTTTTTTGCACAAGAGCTGCATAAAATGTTCCTGACATTTGTCCCTTACAGCCTCACCTGTGTTTGACATATTACTTAGTCAATTACAGATGTTTCACAACCTCAAGCATGTCATTGTGTCGTTGGCATACAAGGAGATCCAGTTTGCAACCCTGCAATGCAATGCAGAGCATAAATCCACCATGCTCTTAAATAGTGGCCATCTGGGTACAAAAGTAATCACTGCAAGGTTGTGTCACACAGTCATAGAGTTTACACGAAATTAGCTTTTTTTTCCCCCTTTATTCCTTCTGTGCCTAGATGGTTGCCAGTGTCTCTTGATTTCATTAGAATTCCCCACACCACAGTGCAACCTCACCAAGCTACGAGCTGTGCTGCATGTGCGCTTTGGCTGCTACAAAGAAAAACAGTCAATGTACGGCAAATGCATTGGAACGAATGGCTATCAGCATGCAGTGGTGTCATCAGTTTCATTTTAAAGACTTTTCTTGACATAAAGAACGTCCTAATCTGTCTATATAAGTATTATGTGATTACTTATCTATCCATCATGGATCCCCATGGAAATCTGTCTCTTCACAAAAATTAATCTCCAGCCACCATCAATAGTATGCTACCATTTAATTACTAATGTATATGTGTATATATGTTGTAGTAACCGCATCTGCAAAAACTGACATTTTACCTTGCAACCCAAACAAAACAAAACTATTTACAACATATTTTAAGGATTGGTAAATTTTAAAAATTGACAGTGAAAAAAACAAACAAACATATACATACATACATACATACATACATACATAATTTAAACATTATTCACTTAACACATGCTTTTAACTGAAGACGGCCGTTCTTCTGGTGTGAGCTCATAAGACAGTTATTGTCAGCATATCTTAACCACCATTTCCCCAGAAGCACAGGAAACAACAATTATGCCTTGATCTAATCTCTTTAAACAAATACAGATAAGTAGCAGGGAAATTATACATTTTTCCCCATTAAACTAGGTCAGTTAACAGTTTCATTGGAACATTCATGATACTCATCCCCCTCAAGCAAATAACCTCATGAGATTCAAAGGTCAGCTGTTTGTTTTTACCTGTAAAACTGTTTAATGGGTCATAGAGGAAGTAACATGCACTCTTTATGCTTGTAATCTGCATCCATTTATAAACCAAGGCACGCTGGATTATGTGCTTGGTTCTGGATTACACGGGAAGCCAGACAAGACTTCCCGTCTTTGCAGTGTGGACCGAGGTGAGGTATGCAGGTTGCTGGCTTGTCAGGTAGTTTACTTTAGTGGACTTCCCCCTTGTGAGACTTGCTGGAACTAGTTTTTCCAGCTATGAAAAACACAGAATAAAAGATACCTTGGTTGCTGAACGTCTCATCCAAAAGCTACAGCTGTTTATTAACTGCTAAGGGGGTTTTGTTTAATTTAACTAAATGCCTTTGTCAAGGGCTGAAAAAGTAAACTCAAAGTTCCTTTTAATTTATAGTCAGAAATCACTTGTTCTATTGCATATGACATGTAATGGTAATTTCCAAGCCAGCGTCACACTTTTAGTTATCTACACCCTCAGTCCCAAAACAGGCAGAAGAGCCACATTCCGACTCTTCTGCAAGAGCTTTTGTCTCCGTCTCTTTCGTCTCAGCTCTGTCATCAGGACAACTTCAAGTCCCACTGGGACCACTTCCGAGGCAGAGTGCTTCCGAGCACTGCCTGTTCAACTGGATTCACAAGTTTTAAGATCATGTGAGAATCTTGCTGTAATCTGCAATCTGAACCGTAATACAGATTCAGCAGCAAAGCAGACAGTCACATCTACAACCCAGACCACTCTCACTGTGGTGGTGTTTCAAATGAACAGTGTTTTGCAAATTAGTTTAATACTTGGGAATTCTTTTTGAGCGCAAGTCTCTTATAATCTTATCCTGCAAAACTCCTTTCAAAGCAAAGAAGAAGATGGACAAACATATCTTTAGTTTTGGACAAACTGAATTATTGCAACTGTAGCTACCGCCTTTGCAACAGTAGTCAACAGAAGACGAAGGCAGCGAATGATCATTCAAATGGTCATGTGGTTCGGTCATGTGACCGGCTACGTCACATCCAGTGATGCAAATGCAAAAGTATGCTGCCATTGCACTTTGACGCTAAAGTGGACTATCGACACATCTGACAAAAACCACCTTTAAAATATTTTTAGCTATATTTGACAGTTTCTTCAAATTCTAAGTGATTCCATTATAGGTTTTATTTAGCTATATTTAGGTTTTGCACAATTCTAGTCATAAATTTTTTTTTTTTTTTTTTTTAATTCTTTTTTCTTTTTTTTGTAATTCTTCAACTACAAATGCAAATCACTTATAGAATTTGCACCTTTCTACTTCCTAGTATGGGCTGTTCCTTTTATTAAGATTTTGTGTCACTGGCAGCCTTTATTGTCAAAATAGACAGTTGACAATTGAAGCGGTATGGAGTTGGATGAAGACACAAAGAAGACATGTTTTTAGATTAAATAAAAAATGCATAAGAAAAGCATATAAATGAATAATGGCTTGAGATCAAGTGGTATAAAAAAAAAAAAAAACTTGACTCTCGCACAGCATAATAAACATGGGTGACATTTTTATCTCATTATTTAGAAAGGTCACGTCCCTTTCAGCTCGATACGCTGAGCTTCAACACTAATGGCTGGAACTACAGAGCTCAACAGAAATGGAGACGTAACCAAGTGAAGCAGTTGTACTGCAACATTTGATGTTGGAGAGAACACATTTAATGCCTCGATAAACCTCTAATACTTCACCAATAAGCAAAAATGAGATCTTATCTCAAATATGATTTCCTGCAACCTATTCTTTCAAACTGAAGTATTCAGTCTACTTTTCAGTCATGAAAAGGCTGCCATTTGCATCTAAAAAAAAAAAAAAAAAATCTTTTTGATTTTATTCAATCTATCAAACCAACCTTCTGTCACAATAAACTACGTAGTAAAATTCTCATCTAAAAATCTCATCATCTAAAAACCTCCATGGTCTTGACAATCATCACCATCCGAGTGAGTGACACACACACTCATATGTGTATATACACATGTACTAAAATTAAAATGCTTTAAAAAACAAAAAAGGACATGCCTCCAAACAGCTCATATTGCATGACCAGCAGTCTAAAAATCTGCAGATGTTGAATTAACAGAAAAAAAAAAATTGGTGTAAACACTGAGTATTGGTTCCAGAATCACTTACTCTCAGGTCCAAGCGTTTTCTGTGTTAAACACTTACAAAAAAACACTTAGAAAACAAAAAAGAAATTGCCCAGCACCTGTGTCCAAGTGGACTCTCAGCCGTCTGACCAGCACTGATCCAGGCTGAACACTCCTGTTGGACTTCTTGCTTGTGTTGTTCTATCATATGTAAGTCGCTTTGGAAAAAATGACAGTAGTAGTAGTAGTAGTAGTAAAATGTAACTGTTGGGTTTGCACCGTTTTTTGATTAACTGGTAAATTATAAAGGGTATTGTCCTCATTCTCTGGCTTTAAATATAATAAATGTAGCATTTACTGATACAGATTACTGTAAAAGTGGTGTGTTGTAAATGATCAGCTTTACGACAGTGGGGCAGTCTGAATCATGAATGCACAAATAGGAAGTTAAAGTCAGCTACGAACATTAGAGGATTTAGTGCCAAGTGAGCCCTGTGCAACAAAAACCTGCCTCAAAGAAAGGCAAGACACGTCCAACAGCTTCCCTTTTTTGAGGCACTTTCACTAGCAGCCGCATCACACATTCACCTCCAGAACAGAGGAAACAAATGTGGACGCTGACCTGGTTACAGGTCACCTGTGCGGAGGTCGCAGGTGAGATGCCAGCTCCAAGACATGACCTAGGTGGAAGCTGAGTAAGAAACACTTTCCCTACAACGGTTCTGGCCCTGTGAGGGAACCTTCCGGGCTCTCGGCCCGTGTGAAGGAACCTGCCGGGTGTGAAGGAACCTGCCGGGTGTGAAGGAACCTGCCGGGTGTGAAGGAACCTGCCGGGCTCTCGGCCCGTGTGAGGGAACCTGCCGGGTGTGAAAGAACCTGCCGGGTGTGAAAGAACCTGCCGGCTTCTCGGCCCCCTGTGAAGGGAACCTGCCGGGTGTGAAGGAACCTGCTGGGTGTGAAGGGAACCTGCCGGCCTCTCGGACCCCTGTGAAGGGAACCTGCCGGGTGTGAAGGAACCTGCTGGGTGTGAAAGAACCTGCCGGGCTCTCGGCCCGTGTGAGGGAACCTGCCGGGTTCTCGGCCCCCTGTGAAGGGAACCTGCCGGCCTCTCGGCCCCCTGTGAAGGGAACCTGCCGGCCTCTCGGCCCGTGTGAGGGAACCTGCCGGGTTCTCGGCCCGTGTGAGGGAACCTGCCGGGTTCTCGGCCCGTGTGAGGGAACCTGCCGGGTTCTCGGCCCGTGTGAGGGAACAACCTTTTCCGACTTTGACGACAAAGTTGATGTTGCGTTAGCCAGCTAGCTCGAACGTTAGCTCCTAAACACCTCGTAACAAGTCGCTTCCTCCATCAAAACGGCCTCAGTTTTTCTTATTTAAACACAACAACGTTTAATTATTATTCTGTAAGTCGTTAAATGAAGAGAGGCCGTGTTGTTAACAGCCTGTTAGCACGAAAGCCCGAAAACAAAGTACGCTGTCGGCCGGTCACAAAGTACAAACAAGTTTAACGAAGACTAACGACGTACCCGACGGGAGCTCTGGTTGTCCGGGGACCTTTGCACAGCACTGCGGCTCAGTTGTACTCCAGATATAAACGGGAACGCGGCGCTTGTCTTCCAGAAGCGGACTGTTGTGGTCGCGGAAAACCAGCGGCTGGAAACTGCCCCGAACCTGAAACAACAACATGGCAGAGCCGCGCCGCGCCGCGTTCACGGCCCGCCCGGGAACCGCAGCCCCGCAACCGGGCCACGTTTAGTCTCATCAAGGTGTGCAGATCCACATTTATACTACAATTGTAAGGACGGGTTACGTTTTACATTGGTATTACAAACAAATCTGACATGCAAAATCTCTTTGTTTCTGAAAAATGTTTTAAAAGTCACAACACTGAAGCTTTTTGCGTATTTTCCTCTGTTTTATCCCTAATACAGCCTTGGAGATTTATCTTCTTGGAAACGTATCCGGCAGCTTATATAAAGGTTTTACGAAAAGCCCTGCATCAAACAGCTACGATGCAACAATACTCAATTGACATTGGCGCACAATAAATGATTAATCTACCAGATCGGTATTTTTGTTTGTTTAACATTTACTTACTTAAAAAAAACTCAAATTGTTTCCGTCAAGTATTTGCCATCCTGAAGTTGAGTTCGCTGTCAAAAATGATCTTGTATTAAACATATTAAACAAAAATCTTTTTTTGTTGTTGCTGTTGTTGTTGTTGTTTAATTTCTCTGTTAATCCAAAGTACAGTGAAGGCAGCACGAGCAGCGCCAGAAGCCGTTTAAGCTCCTAGGAACAGAAACGCCTCTGGTTGAGAGGAGAGAACAGGACAGCACGTGCCAAGGTAGGAGCAGGTAAGGATGCGCTGTCCCCAATGCATAACGGAAATGTTCCCGAGGTTTCTGCAAACCAGTAGCTTTCACAGTTAGTCCACACCTTTTTTTCTGGGTCTTTCAACTATCACGCAAGATCTTCATCAACAGATGAAATTTGTAAAAATACTTTCTTACCTTTATTATAGTGTAATTATTATAATAATTTTCTGAGATGGTATTTTAAAATTGGTGGTGAAATTATGGTGCAAATAGATAATACAAAGTAAACGCTAGAGAATAAACACAAATCAAACAGAAAAGCATATTTTATATTGTCTGTTAAAATACAAAACTGTCTTGATTTTATAAGTATTTCAGAGAATAAAAAGTACATTGCCAAAGTGTGTCTGTTTATTTGTTCATATCAACGTATAAGCCAAATGGCGTATATACACACTTGGGGGCCCTTAAAGAATATTTTAACCTGCAAGCAGACAACGTATGTAAGGAAGGAAGAAGTTGAGAGTTTAAACAGCTGGTGCAAATTTCACTTTACTTCATCTTTCTTGAAGCTATAACTGGGGCCTCATTTTCTTTAATCCTAGAACAAGATATACATTTAGCACAAAAAAGAAAAGATGACAGAATCATTTAAGACTACGATGAAGGAAGAGAAAAATAAAATTATGTAATAAAAATGAATTGGAAGAAGATTGCAATATTAATCCTTAACGCTCCCAGTTTGCAGTATGACACCAATGACAAATCAATGTTTGCAAAGAAAATCAATAAAAAAAAATAATTGGCTTTTGGTGCAAACAATTGAATTCAGCCTATTTATGTTTAGATTTGTGGCTGACAAAAGATTGTATTGTGTGTGAGACAGTTATATGGTGAGTTAAACCAGAGAGAACTTTTCTGTGACAGCTTGAAAAGGTTAGGAGGACCATTGATCACACTCGCTTCTTCTGTGCATTCATAGATCTCAAGAGAGTCAAAGCAATTATTTACCTGCATCACTGCACATTGTAAAGCTGTACTTAGACACCGGAAGAGACCAAATTAGGTCACAATGCTTATAGCAACCCTAATCAGCCTTCCGACAAACCTTGCAGGAGTGGTTGCTGGAGTTCTGCTTTTGATTTTATAGTTTTAGAGCAGCGAAGGCACCCAACAGACTCAGCAAGACATTTTAGACAGTTTAATTCTAAAAGAACACTCTTCCTTAAAGATGTTTTATAGACTGTGTCACTTTGATCAGGCTTTAGAAGCAGGGGAGAGAGCTTATCAACTTAGCACCACTTTATCAGAATCAGAATGGAAAATACTTCATTAATCCCTATCAAAATCCACTTTAGCTCACGCTTACAAAAGTCTGAATCCTCAGAGCACATGTAGGTCAATTCTACAATCCTTTTCTATTTTTTCTTTTTGTTTCATCTGATATAAGCAGCTGAAGATGAAAGTCTGCCTTTAAGTGTCACTATCTTGGTTCTGCTGGAGCACTTTTTATATAAAAAGGAATTATCTTTTTGCATTTTCAGGAGAAGTAGATCAAAGTGAGGAATTAGTGTGACTTTGTTTTTAAATTTTTCTTTTCTTTAATATTATCACCCTGAAATGGACTGCATTGAATAAGATAATACAATGTGAACTGAATACATTTTAATTAAATATTTTGTTAATTTCACATCCATTTTGTCACTTTTCCATTGATCACTTACTTCAGTGTATCAGCAAATTAATATAATCCCAATAACCAAGTGTAATGTTGTCGTCATCTTCATGTCAGTAGTTTTGTTAAAAACACATTTGTGTAATTTTTAGTATTTCAAGTATTTTCTCTCTCTCTCTATCTATCTATCTATCTATCTATCTATCTATCTATCTATCTATCTATCTATCTATCTATCTATCTATCTATCTATCTATCTATCTATCTATCTATCTATCTATCTATCTATCTATCTATCTATCTATCTATCTATCTATCTATCTATCTATCTATCTATCTATCTATCTATCTATCTATCTATCTATCTATCTATCTATCTATCTATCTATCTATCTATCTATCTATCTATCTATCTATCTATCTATCTATCTATCTATCTATCTATCTATCTATCTATCTGTCTGTCTGTCTGTCTGTCTGTCTATCTATCTATCTATCTATCTATCTATCTATCTATCTATCTATCTATCTATCTATCTATCTATCTATCTATCTATCTATCTATCTATCTATCTATCTATCTATCTATCTATCTATCTATCTATCTATCTATCTATCTATCTATCTATCTATCTATCTATCTATCTATCTAAATTAGCAGTTCTTCCCACTTCCAATTAGCTTTAAGCCTTTATCAGCTCTTTGGAACATTATGTTCAGAATCTGCATCATTCATGAACCCCTACTACACTAAATGTCAGATCCTCGCTTAACAGTTAAAATATTGCCTGTTGAAAGATCCAAATTCCCTCCATCTGTAAGCAAGCAAGAAATGGCTTCAGACTGTCTACAACAAGGCGTGACTGTGATGGGCGCTGGAAGGACCTGCTGCACTTAAGAGTGGCTCCAAAAGTGAATTTCGGCACCCTTGTACGCACTCTCCCTCTAGAAGGCTATATAAAAAACATGTTCAACAGCAGAAGAACCCTTTCAATGTTCTGCTTTACTTGTGATCCTTTCAAGCTCAGACTATAAAGGTTTCATGTGTACAGCACTCAGCACAGGGCTGGGAGGGGCGGGCAAATGCAAAGGTTTTCTAGTATTACTGGTTTGATTTCCAAAGGTAAGAATAGCAGTGGGTGCTGCTTCAATTACTTCAATACTTATGAGGTGTTAATGTCAAACAAAGGCATGGAAGACACCCCAGCAGGCACTGCACCATCACATCATTACCTTAACCCATCCCAGAACTGATTGTATTTCCATTTTTTTTACATTTAAATAATGTCACATTTTCCTGTAATCTGTCACCACCATCACACAGGCAAAATTCAGACTGAGGGCTGACAAAAGTATAAGAATGTAATAAATGATTCTGGAGAGAAGTGAAAACAGAGACTACACGCATCTATAAGAATACTTCACTCTACAACATCAGAGACACTGTTTATGTTTAAATCGGCCTAAAATCATTCTTTCCTTGTGAAAATTTGGCAATGCACACAATACTCACAAAATTCACAATTTTAACCACATTTTGTTATTAGGATCAATTCAACAGCAGAATGCTTGATAGTTCACGAGAGTTCTGCTATGATAAAAAAAATACACCATGTTCTTTAGAGCAAGAATGAAAACTATCATACAAACCTGCGATTGAGCCAAAAACATGAAAAAGCTCTGAAGATGTACTTACGATTAATTTTTAGCAGGATTATTAAAAAAATGTAAAAATCAATCAAAGGTCCAGAAATTGGGACAAAGGGAGTTAAATTCTGTCTTTAGAACTTGTGAAACAGGTCTTTGTCAGACAGTGAATTTATAAAAACAGTGTGATAGATGTGGCTGCCTGAGCTTCAAGTCAGTTATCTGATGTGTGGTCCTTACTTGACTTCTTCCGATGTGAACCTCTATTACAAAGTATTTCCCACGTCTGTTTTAACACATCTTATCATGATTAAAGAATATAAAAATCAAATAGAATTCAATTTAATATGACTTATGTCCTCATTTTGTTTTAATGGCAGGAAAGCCCAGAACTGCTAATATGATTTAAATGCACACATATGGCATGCTTTTGCATTTTTCCTTGTGATTTCCCTTTTAATTCCTATAGCTCTTTAAAGTTTTGAGGAGATTGGATCCTGCATTGGAAAAAAACGTATAAAGTCCACTGTTTTGTTTAGCTTTTTATGGTAAAACGATGAAGTGACCCATTTTGTCAGAAATACAAACCCCACCGTTATTTGGTTAGGACCTACAAGGATTTGCTATCTGTGGAGGATGATTTAATTGGGGGCAGGATGGCCTGCTGAAGTGCTTTCTGTAATGGAAAGGTCGCAGGTTCAGTCTCAACAGCAGCACACGTATCCGCGAGCAGCTTGGTGTCCCTGAGAGAAGCGCTAACCTTAATCCCGGTCGCCCTCATGCAAATGTCAAGTCACCTAAATGCCAATTAAGTTCCAGTGAAGTGAGAATTGAGACAAAATGTGTATCACCACAGTAATGTTGTGGGGTGCAGAGAAAACTGTAAATTGTCTGTTGACTTGAAATGACCTGCTGATGCTTTGCGATGAAATAGATCATGCTTTGACAGAACTTGTTACCACCTCCTTTTCTATTTGCTTTATTTGCATTTTTGGGGTTTACTATCTGATGCAAAGGAGACATATGTCTTTTCTGTTCTGGCTGGCTCGTTGTTGTATAATGATTCCCATCATCCAGCTTCACTCAAGGTTTTAATTATGACTGAGATTATAATGTAGGTAGATGTGGATGAAGATGGTCCACTGCACTATGACAGAGATAAAGAACAGAACTAGAACTAAGTCCCAGTTTCATTATTACTTGTAGAAATGTCCAAGTAATTCTCTGAAGATCCTCCAGCTGATCCAAAATGCAGCAGCGAGAATGCTGTCAGGAACCAACAAGAGACGTCGTCTCTCCAGTGTTCACCTCCCTTCAACGGCTCCTTGTAAAACTCAGAATCCAGTTCAACATTTTATTACTTGTGATAAAGTCGTAAACATCCAAACTCCTGGTTTTCTCCAAGACCTGATGGTTCCTCATGTTCCTAACAGAGTTCTCCGTTCTCAGAGTGCAGGTTTACTCGTAGTTCCTAGAAGATCCAGATGTAGATCTGGAGGACGGGTCTTCTGTTATCAGGAACCATCACTTTGGACCCAACTTCCAGTCTGGGTGAAGGAGGCTGACACCACCTCCACCTTTAAAACTAAACTTAAAACGTTTGTGTTCAGTAAAACATCTAGTTGGTGTGAACTTTAGTGTGTCAGGACCAGTAGTCACAGCTGCAGCTGCAGGACCAGACTGGAGCAGCTGGTCTTCAATTCAATTCAATTCAATTTTATTTATATAGTGTCTATTACAACACAAGTTGTCTCCAGGATCTTTCCAGAGACCCAGAACATGACCCCCGAGCAATTATTACATAGACAACGGCAGGTAAAAACTCCCCTAGTGGAAGAAAAACCTTAAGCCAAACAGTGGCAGGAAAAACTCCCCTTTAAGAGGGAAGAAACCTGGATCAGGACCTGGATCATGAGGGGGGACCCTCCTGCTGAAGACCAGCCGGGTAGAGCAAGAAATAAGAAAGAATAGAGACATAGAGACACCGTCAAAGGTACAAGACAGGATACAATAGTAACTATCATCAGTAGTCCAATTAGACTTCTGTGAATATGGGTGATATATGGATAGACGGTGATCCAAGGGGATGAGGACTGCAGGTCGGGATGTCAGCAAGTATCCAACAGACATCCACACAGACAGGTGAAGGCAGACACTGGGATGGTCAGAGGTGGAACTGCAGCTTCAACACAGCTTCATCTGAATCTGCTGCTGTAGACCTGCTGCAGGGGGACCAACATGATCCTCAGACCTGCAGTCCCACCTCTGACCACTTCAGTGTCTTCTGTCTACACCTGTTTAGATAGTGGTCTCTGTAGTCCACCAACTAACCAGGTACCAGTCTGATGGACAGAAAACTCTCAGTTCTCCAGGTAACAGATAATTATACTGATGGATCTGGGCTTTGGTACCTTTGACGGTGTTTGTGTCTCTTCTCTTTACTTCCTGCTCTACCTGCTGGTCTTCAGCAGGAGGGTCCCCCCTTATGATCCAGGTCCTGGTCCAGTATCCATGTAATAGTTGCTCGGGGCTCATGTTCTGGTCTCTGGATAGATCCTACAGACATCTGGTGGAAGCAGATTGTGCACATTCCACAACTTTTAAAATAAAGCATTTTGGTATTATTCAGTATGTCTTTGGTGACAACGCTTTATGCTTTGCAAATGTAGAGGAATTTGTCACTAAGAAAAGGAGATTCAGATGACGTAAAAGGGTGTATTTTAAATGAAACTCCAGTGTTATGTGTTTTTAAAATCAAGTTGCTTTTCATGCTAATGTGCAGCCAAGACGTTTAGTTGTCTTGACCAAGAAAACCAGAAAGTAAAAGTAAAAGTTAAGTAAAGGTTTAAAGTGCTTGTATCTTATTATTACATGAAGGTATTTTATGTAGGAATTTGAATCATTTTACATCATGAATGTCAGAAGAGAACTGAAATGTACCCTAATTAATGAGACCCCCCCCCCCCCATCAGCGTGTCTATTATTGATAGCTAAGGAGTGTAAACTTTTACGATATGAATTTAAATATATGTGGTTACTGGAAAAAGACACTTGGACAATGGAGCAAAGTCAACATAAAATGCAATTTTAAGCCTCTGACAAGACATATAAAAAAATGTTTTCTCGTGTCTTTTTTCTCTTCTTGCTTATTGTAATATATCCATTAAGTTTTAAACAACACTGCAGGTTACAGCGTCGGCGTCGCATTGCTGCATGTGATGATTGTAACCTCTGAGTGTCCGTGTGAGGCACGAGTCTGTTTTGGAAGTCACAGCAGAAGTCACAGCGAGACTCCCGCTGAGGATCGTCACGCCTGGCGTGGCCGCTCCTGGCAGGAGGCGTCTGTCCAGATGAAGCCCTCTGCTTCCTCTGTCATTACAGAAAGTGAATGCTCTGTAATTACAGTGACACTCGGCCTGTCCCACTGACACCCTGAGCATCAACGGCTGTGGGGGATGCTGTTACCCATACACCTCGAGTGCTGAGAGTCTCATTTGAAGGGAAAGATTAAAGCTGGTCCATTTCTTTGCTTTCTTTAATCTCAGCACACTCTATTTATAAAAAAAATAAAGAATGTTGTTCGCTTTTAAGTGATTTATATTTTTTCTGCTACTATCTACATTTCAAGGAGCCACCTTCAAGCTTCAGTACAGCCTTGTAGACCGTTAACTCAGTTGACCCTGTTAAGGACAAGAGAAGCAAACTAAAAGAAAAAGGGTTCGCTGCAGCAGTATAAACATACCAGCACTGAACAACTATTTGGTTACACTAGTAGTCTCATATTAAATCTCAAACACAAAAAAGTGAAATTTTACTATCAAAACTTGTGCAGTTCGAGGGTGGCATGATCTAAGATCATGTCATGGACAACATCACGTACAATAGGTTGCACATTTTTTAACAACCCCTCCCAAGTTGCCCAAGTTACAAGCTGCTGTTTTCACAGGGCCGTACCCAGGCCAGGAAAATTGGGCAGCTATGTGTCAGAAAGGGTGTCCCACAAAAAACCTATGCCTGCCTAGTATGTGGAACATGATGTTACTTTTATCCAGTGTATTTTCATGATTTTGGTACACATGCTCACATCCACCTATGCAACTATTCTGCCTCCTTAAACCCTCCACGGTTACATAACGTTAAAGTGCAGCGTGCAAACAGCTGTTGAGGTCCAGCTGTCCCTGCTGTAATGATCTTATAGCAGCAGCTGACACAACCCAGTTCTCAACTACACCAACTCACTAGAACGCGCAAATCTAAGCAAATGATGTCATCTTTGTTCAAACGTGACTCCGAGTGGCCAGCTGAGCCAGTGGGCCGAGAGCCTCAGCTGCCTGCAAACTCTTGTATCTGTCGCCTGAAATCCACACCATCAGCCCCCAGCGGCGCTCCATCAGCACTCCAGAGATTGAACCAGCAGGAGTGTGGAGTTAGGGGGCGTGCTGTGAGTACGACAGTAAGTTATAGGGTGGGGGGTTTAGTTGGGGGCTTGGGTTCAGGGTATGAAACTGGGAGGAGGGGAGGGAGTTGTAGCACTTATCTTTCCAGACAAGCAGGCACATCTCAGTCAAAGTGAATTAAACCAACATCCAGCAGTGGTGTGCCGGCTGAAGCTGTGGGATTGGTTGCCCTTGCCTCACGATCTGCTGTGTCATCCTCCCCCACCACTGCTTCCCATACTCCACAGAAATGATCTCCATCTCTCTGGACCGTGTAATCCCCACCCCCCACCCCCCCGCGGCTTCCTGTCCTCTCGTGTTGCTCCTCTACTGTGTCTCTGTGCGTTTGTTTGAAGTCATGTGTTGGCAGATATGCAGATCCTGAATGTGACCTCGTGTTTCTTCTGATATGGATTGGTCTTGATTCTTGCTTCCTTTGAGGCTGGAACCTTGTCCTTGGAAAGACAAAAAACAGGGCACATATGGCATGAATGCGCTAAATGCACTTTTTCAGCTCATGCCTGAGTAAAAACAGAACAGAAAACTCAGGAAATCTGCTTCAGTTTATAAAAAAAATCTGGAGATAATAGATCAGTCAATCAGTTAATAGATCAGATGACATTTTTTGCAGTCAATAGCAATATGTGTATTTTTCTCCTCTGTAACAAAGCAAGCTTACTTATAAAATGCAATGTCGAACATAAGAGTCTCTATTAAAAGTCTACATGCTTTTTATGCAGAATCCAGTCTTTTTTAAAGTGATGATGTTGATTATATGTTTAGCTCTTCAGATGCCTTTCTGCTGATATATGATAGACAAGAGTCTGAGCGTCTAATTTGGTTTAAAAACTGATAATGGTACATCAGAGTAGTAAAACCAACAAATCTGTATGACTGCACCTGCTGTTCCAGAAGTGTAGAGATTATTATAGTTGTGAACGTGAGCTCAGTAACAGCTGTGTGACACTATGCACATATGATGAAAGGAAAAAAAACGCACTCCAAGAAAAGAAAACAAAGCTTCAGGTAATGCTGAATACTAAGATCTGATTTTCTGGGTCCCAACAACCCAGTCTAACTGCAGACCTCATCTGAACCTTGACCACCGTGATTGACTTTCTGTGTTGCATCAGCTGGGTGCTCAGAGCTTCACCTCGCTTCTCTAGCTGGTGCGACTGACCAGTCGTTTACTGAGCTCAGCTTTAGTTTCAGTTCATTAGGAAATGAAACCAAAGCACTTCAGAAGTGAGGTTCATCCTCCACTGTCACTTACAGATTCAAAAGGACACGAACACAAGTTACCAACTGAAAACATGTGACAGCTAAAACATCTGCCATATGTTTAACTGACTGACAGGACTTTATGATATATAATCAATGCCCTGCATGCTTAAATAATGTTTGACATAGATCTTTGTTGCTGAAATCTTTTGCAGAGCTGTGAATACATTCCTAAACTGTAAAACCTGCAATATAAACACATCTAAAGGGAATTGAAAGTGGTGTTTTAGTGCATTGCTGACATATGATCCACAACTGAAAACTAGCTGTTGCTGATATGCTGCTGTAAATATAAATGTAGAATATGTACACTGTAACATAAAGTTGGAATAAAACTTTTTTGTTTTAATCTTTCCCATGAATTGCTTGTAAATGAAAAGGGGAATTTAAATATAAGGTATTTTTTCTGAAAACAAAAGTCCTCCAACTTCAGGGGCAACAGAGTACAAAAGAGACTACTTGATGAGGGTTTTTTTAGACCAAAAAATGACAATTTTAAACCAAACTTCCAGACAACTACAAGCAATATCTTATCTTTTAATTTCATAATTTTAATTCTGTCTATAGAAATGTCTACATATTAATTTACTTACACCTAACCAGTCATTTGCTTTCACAGAAGTCAAAATTAATTAATTTGTGACATGTAATGTATTTCATTAACATGAGTCACATGACTTTTTCGGTGCTGAACTCCTGTCACAAACGTGTGCATTCCCTTTGGCTGATGGACTTGGTCTCTTCTTAACCTGGCGGTCCGGAATTAAACAAATTAAAGTGCAAGCCAACCTTTTTTTGACTTTTATGAAAGTAAAACAGAAAAGGGATGTGGAGAAAGAGAGAAAGGTAGACACAACAAAAGAGCACAGGCCAGGACTTAAACCTGGTCTGGATACGGACCAGGACTGCAGTCTCTTTACAATCATGAAGTCAGACTAACAGCATTGTCATCAGCTCAGCTGAGGTTAGAGTTTAACCCCGCGTTTAACCACTGTGTGATATAAAACAGTCATGTGACCTCTCAAATCCCACTGCACAGTTGGCCTGTGGTTTAACCTGCAGCTGAAGTTTAGTTCAAGGTTTAAAAAAAATAAAAAATTGTCACGATAACCATTAGAGATCTTGTGTCCTGTGTGTTTGATTCAAACTGCCTTTGTTTACATTTACGTTCATTTCGTCCCATGCACAAGTCTGTCTCTAAATTAAAGTGCATATTTATAGTTCATTATTTATTCAGGAGGATCATTAGACAGTGTAGCAATGCAACAGATGGGCGCACACAGAAAAGCAATAAGTTGTACGATAATGCCTGACTGGATTTGTCTCGCTGTGGGAAGTTTTGGCAGGAACGGTGACATTTCCTGTCCTCCCATTGTCCAGGTCCTGTGCAGTGTACTTGGTCGCTGCGCATTTATGGCACCAGTCTTTCATAGGGCTTTGATGGGTCTGTGCTCAGGGAATGTGCTGGTAAATCGTTAACTCGTACGCATTGTTGGCATGTTCAGCAAGCTACAAGTTATTAGAGTCGATCCATACGAACACTTTCCATCCTATAAATCTCTCCCGATGCAGTCTGGATATGCTAGAAATTGGATTTTGGTTGGAAGCATGAACAAAGCCTAATCACGCCAGGTGATTTTAAACTGATTAGAGTCTCGTGTTTCTCCGTACAGCGAGAAAACTTAAATCATAATTCCAGCCCAGTCTAGTCTGAGCTCCTGTTGAAGTGGCTGAGATACAAATAATCAACATCGGCTCCTTTGAAACATTTAGTCGCAACAGGATTTAATACCTGTCCTTTATTTATTACAGTGAGCAAACATCATTTTTGATGGATGCAAAATCTGTCAGGGTTTGTGTTTTTGTTGTGCTTTTGTTTGATAACTTCCTTTTTATTTTCATGTTGTGGGTTCCTGACTAAATCAGCTGGGCGAGGCGGCGGCTGCTGCTGACTCTCCTCACTGCTGTTGGACTCCAGGTCACGATGGATTTAAGCTCCAATCTTCTGCCTCCTCGTTCTCAGATCATTTGTTGTCCTGGGTGGCACAACTACACCGGGGCAAAATTATACCTTGTTATTTTGTCACGTTTTCTATGGATCTAAAGTTTTAAAGCATTGTAAGTGTTTCTGTATCTCTTCATAAACCCCGACCAGTGGCAGGAGCTGTCACAGAGATAGTGATATTTTAGCAAAACTTACTGCTGTTTTAAAGCGTTTTCAGTTTAATTTATATTTTAAAGCCAGGTGAAGCACCAGATCCATTTAAACGTACACAGCACAAATAATACCTCAGTTCTAGTCATAACTGGCCCTGAAGACAAAGCATTCAGGGGATCAGAAAAAGCTGTTTGAGTGCAGCATCTGCAAGCTTAGAATGTGTGTTATGAGCAACCAATAAAAAAGCTGCGGACATATTTCCTAGTGGACACAGGTGGCGGCCAGCCCACCAACAGACTGACAGACATCCCTCCAGCTATGCCGTAGTTTGGCCAAAAACATCCTATTTATGTTTCTCAAAATGGATGAGTTTCTCAAGTTCTCTCTGTGTTTCTAAACCTGTCAGTCGGGTTTCACACTTCGTCTTTGAGGATCGTGGTTTCCGGCAGTGCACATGCCATCAGCTTCCGGCAGTCGCTTCCTAGGCTTGTAGGATTTAAAGGACCGACTTCTCAGGGAACAATGACTGCCTTTTTCCTCCACAAACTAATTCATTGGAGTCGATATGTGGATGAAAGGATTCAGTCTATTTGGAACTCAGCATTGCAGAGACAAGCATAAGGAAGGAAATCCACTCAGGGGGGTGGGGGTGGCTTTGGGGGGGTAAAAACAAGACGCCAGGGTTGCTCTAGCAAGAGCATAATGCCTGTGAAGCTGAAATCTTTTTTTCCATTTGAACATATGGACTTTAGTCGGTGAATACACAGAGTTTGTCAGATGTGTTTTGTTTTTTTGTCAAATCTTTCCCTCTAAATCTGGAACAGGTCAAATAAAACTGTATTGTCCAATGAACGCAGTGTGACCCAAGAAAACTGCAGCTATTTTAATATTGATTAATATTTTTAATGAGAAAAGCTAAGATGTCAAAAATGTAATTTGGCTCAGGTTTATTAAAGCTGTTTAGTACCACTTCTCTCCTCCTCTTCTGTGATTCATCTTCTCTGTGCAGCATCTCAAATGCAGAGTAAATTTCAAAGATTTTGTGTTAAGGTTTTCCCAGAGAAAGCCCTGCTCACACTATTTCAAATGGAAAAGGCGAGAAAAAAATGTCTTATGTGCAGAAATGATGAAGAGAAAAGTTGTTAATGACCTGGATAGACCCTGTGATAGGCCGGTGACCTGTCTGGAGTAAATACACCCCCCTCCCTTGCCCAGTGACAGCTTGGGAAGGTGCCAGTCCACTTGCGACCCTGAGCAGAATGAAGCATTATAGAAAAGTGATTGATGGAGTTTGCTCTTAGTCATCTTAGTCATGGTTAGATAAGGATTACACAACACATTTATATTTGGTTTGTACAGGTTGTTGACTTCCTCCTATCCTTCTGTGGTCTGACCATTTATACCACACACTTCTGCGATGTCGACAACTAATTCAATCATGACAAAAAGAACATGAAAGTACATCTGCCTTGAATTCTAAATGGTTTACACATCAAGACTTAATAAAAAAAATTCTGGTTCTTGTCAGGTTTTAAAGGGGACATATTGTGAAAAAAGCCAAATCAATTGTTTGCATAATACTTTCCTGAAGATTAAATAGAGGGGAGTGGGAAGTATTTCCCGGAACCACGGCATTAATTTCCATTGTTATGCTGATGATACGCAGCTGTATCTGTCTATGAAGATGAAACAGAACCATCAGACAAACTTCAGGTGTCTTAAGGACATCAAGGACTGGATGTCCACTAATTTTTGCTACTAAATTCTGATAAAACAGAGGTTGTTGTTTGTGGTCCAAACACCTCAGGAAGGGATTAGCTGGTCTTGCGATGGCCTCCAGTAAAACTGTGAGAAACCTTGGCGTTATATTCGATCAGGATTTGTCATTTAAACAGCAGATTAATCAGGTTTGTAAAACTGCGTTTTTCCACCTCCGTAATATCGCAAAGATCAGGAGCATCCTCTCCCAGAGTGATGCTGGAAAACTAATTCATGCGTTCGTATCTTCTAGACTAGATTACTGTAACGTGTTGTTGGCTGGATGTCCAAGTAATTCGCTGAAGATCCTCCAGATGATCCAAAATGCAGCAGCGCGAATGCTGACAGGAATCAACTCTGATGGACAGAAAACTCTCAGTTCTCCAGTTAACAGATAACTATACTGATGGATCTGCTCTTTTGTACCTTTGACGGTGTGTCTGTGTCTCTTCTCTCTACTTCCTGTTCTACCTGCTGGTCTTCAGCAGGAGGGTCCCCACTTATGATCCAGGTCCTGGACCAGGACCTGGATCATAAGGGGGGACCCTCCCAGAGGGGAGTTTTTACCTGCTGTTGTTTATGTAATAATTGCTCGGGGGTCATGTTCTGGTTTCTGGAGAACTTGTGTGAGGGTTGCAAATTAACACCTGAACATACCTGTGGCATTTTGGACCTGTAGCCCGATAAAGTCCTCTGCATTGGCACTAATAAATTATATGATTTTAGAGGCAATGGTAGAGATGGGGGGGGGGGGGGGGGGGGGGGGGGGGGGGGGGGGGGGGGCGTTATAAGAAGAAAATATGAAACCTTCTCTGAAACATCTGGACAAAATCATTTCTCTCAGCAGCTGCAGTAAATATCAATTACACAGATAAAAGTTACGTTTTAAAACTCTACATAAGCTGTCTAAGACACATTTGAAGCAGCGTTGTTTCAACAAACTGATGATTCTTCTTTTAAGTTGACAAATATGGCATCAACGTTTTGATGACCTCACTAACTACTTTTATAAAACTTTGTTTATCTATAACATTTTACTGCATTGTGCTTTGTAAATATATTTGTCAAACCATAACTTTTAATGTAGATGACTGATTTTTTTCTTCGCTGAAAGCTGCTGACATACTCAACTTCTTACTGAACTATATGAACTACTAATTTGTATGGATAAATGATTTGTGCACAGTTTTTTTACTTGATATCTCCAGACTTCCGTATATAATTTGATAATATTTTGATTTCTACATTTTCTTTTACACACATGTAAGAGTGAGAGTCCAGCTGATATTGAACCTTGGATTCAGGACTCACAATAGGGGCTTCATCCTGACGGTGGAACACTGGACCACCTCTTCTTGGCTCTTAGAGCAGAGTGAAAGCTTGTCCAACCCCTCCATACTTGTTTTGTAAATTTCCCTCAGCAGTGACTGAAAGAATGACAATGTGGATACAAGAAGGTAAAAGGGGGGAGTGATGGCCTAGTGGTTACTGAGGTAGGCTTGGGCCTGGAGGACCCAGCCTCAAGCTCCTGGGCGGACACCTGAGCACTAACAAAAATAATAAAGTTTCAAGTAAAAGTTTTTAATAAAGAAAAAGACATTTCCTCCGTAAGTATGCTGGACAATGATGACTGGCTCCACCGCTGGAGCTGCTGCGCCTGTCAGTATCCCATCCGGACCAGCCTGCAGCTGGTCACAAGGGTTTCTTAGTGCAATAAACAACACAATAAGCCATAATACTGTTAAAATAAGAATGATTATGCTTTGTTAGGTCTTAAAATACAGCTTAAAAGTCAAGTTACTCATGCCATACTCCTGGATGAATCACTTTATTTAAATTACTAACTATACAGCAGGAATACTTACAGCCTGGAATAAAGGAAAAAAGATAAATTTGTGCATAATTATATGTGTGTGTGTTCGAGTGACAACTTAATTGCAGTTTATGGTGTCAAATAGAGTCAATTAGCTGTTATTTAGCACTTTCTGTGAACTTGACCCTGAAGTGTGAATAAAGACCTGACAAAGCAAACTCGTTCTTATTCTCAGTATAATATGTCTTGTCTTGTGTCATACTTGCCGCCCTTTTCTCTGCAAGTGCGCATGCCCACTGTTTTGCTGTCTGTTTTGCTCGTTTCTGTCATTGCATCACAGGCCTGGCATGTATTTTACAGCATTTTCGGGCATGCTGAGTCCATTCATGTGGACGCACACATTTACTGACAAATCTACGTCTTTACAAAGAAGGTTTTTGAAATTACAAGTGTTTGGTCTTCGTGTGGATACAGCCTGAACGTACACTCTCATATTTTCTGTCTTTACTGTGACAATGTGAATTTTCCTTGTTGGCAAGCGCAACTCAAAGGTTTATTTTCTTAAGGATATTTACACAAGAAGCCAGAGTTATTCTATAACTTATACTTGCAAATGAGAGTTGACTGGGTCATTTTCATTTTGTGATTCATTTTACTTTATTCATCAAACAATTTTTTTCTCTTCTCGGTGAATCATTTGGAGACTACCACAGCCATCATTACTCTTTTCATTTGGCACTCTCAATGGTCTCAATTTAAATTTGCTTACCATTTTGCCTTTGCATTTTTTCTTTTGTTTTGTTTTTTTCATCCCATAAGGAATTTGCTATCACACAGTCCTTTCTTCAGGTAACCTTATGTTAAACCAAGGAGTTGTTAAAATGGGGGAGTGGTTACAGTGGTGGGCTTGGGCGTGGAGGACCCAGTGAGTGAGGACCCAGGTTCAAGCCCAGGGCTACCCACAACGGTAAATCACTGGGGGTCCCTGAGCAAGGCCCTTAACTCCCAATTGCTCCCCGGGGTGCTGGTTCTAGCAGCCCCACTGCTCACTAGTGAAACTAGTTGATGGGTTAAAAGCAGAGACTGATTTCGGTGCATCGTACATACAGCGTGTGCACAATGTCCACACTGACAAGAAAGGGAAGAAAAGAAAAAAAATGCTGTTTTAAAAGGTATGAAAATGAAAAATAATTTTGCAAATCAAAGTTTATCTTTTGTGTGTAATTCAATTACTACAAACATTTGTGGTAATAACTGTATTTGTTTTAACAAGCACATATTCTCACTGTAGTGTCTGAGATTAGTACAAAACATCTGTTTTTTCCTCTATATAGACACGAGAATAGTTGTGTGCAAAGTTTTCTATCCATTATTAACAAAAAAGCTGTAACAATAGAATTATTTACCAGTTTTGGCCAGTAAAAACCAGATGCGCTTATGTGAACCCTGACAACCAATCCTTCTGTCACTTTATGCTTAACTTGCTGGTTATTTGCTTTTGTGTTTCATATTAGGCGCCTAATCCACCTGGTTGGGTATAGTAAATAATTCCCACTGATTAGAGTTTATGAATGATCATGGTGGTGCCTGCTAATAGTCTCTAATTTATTCCTCCACTAGAAATCAGTTTAAGCTGATGGGGTGGTAGGTTTGGGCACATCTGCAAAATTAACAAAACTACTCAGCTGTGCATGGAAGAAACCTCCAAATGAAATCCTTTATTCTTCTTTATAATGTCATGAAACATACATAAGTTGTGTCCATCTGCCAGAATAAATGTTAATGTATTCATTTCCCTCCTCTTTTACAAATGACTATGAAGTGAGTTGGAGCACTTTGGCGACAGAACTGCCGGTGGTGCTGTTTCTTATCTTTTATTTTACTTGGAATGTTTATTTGAAAGAGTTTTTTTATGTCTATATTCTGTTTATTTGTAGTTAAAGCTGATAAATGACTCAGCATCACTGGAGTGCCAATGCCTTCTTGAATCTAATAAACATTTCACTTGGAACCCTCCGTTAAGAAGTGTAAACAGACTTTTTAGTCCAACATATTAATAAGGATGTTGTTATTTCAGCGTGCCTACTCGACTTTTAAATTAAACATCTAATAAACTCACAGGGCAGGGTTTCTCTCTCTGTGTGTATGATGAGGCAGCCTATATGTCGAATATAAACACATGAACAAATCAGAGAGATAAAAGTTAATGCCATCCATCATTGTTCAGTAGTGAGAATTTAGTGGGTTAAATTTCTGATCAAATTTTAAAAAAGACACATAAATTAGGTTTAATTAGAATTTTTTAAAAAATGTATGATCATTTTTAGTAGTCCCAATAAATCTAAATAATAATTTAGATTTAATTTAGGTTTACCCTGTCACATACTAATGACACGCAGGTATGCACCTGAACTTATAGAGACGTGTTATGAAATTCACTCAAAAAATAAATATAATGTGGTTTATTAAAAAAAAGGAAAACCAACTGAAATAGTTTGTTTCAAATTCCGCAAATAAATATTTCAAAAGTTGTTGTTTTCATTAAAACAGGATGTGTGCAAATTCGATGCAGAAGACATAGCTCAGAGTTAGGTTTATATAATTAGGATATGTTATTCAAAGCTGCATTTTGAATAATGAATAGAAAAAGCAATGGTAAAAAGTTGGAAGAATAAAGTGTTGAGTTATATCAGAACTGGAGAACAGAGCAACGAGACACAAAATCCTTTTCTTGATAAGTGCTGGTAAACGTTGGAGTTTATCGTATATGGTTTCATCTCCTGGTTCATCGTCTCCACCACATTCCAGAAAGAGATCATAAAAAATGGTCAGAATCTTTATTCTGAGATGAATTCAGAAAGATGCTCAGAAGACCTTCACATGAAAAAACTAAGCAGTACTGAAATAAAATGAGCGGGTGGGGTTCACACACACAATCAGAGCTGGACGGAGGAGGTTTAGGCATTAATGTTGCTGCAGCTTGTGAAAACGGCACTAATCTAGAACTCAAACACAAACGCTGCTGATTGGGAGACGATCTTGTGCACAGTGTCCTAATTTACCAAAATGGATGTGAGCAAATATGCATCTTAAATGGATTTATTTTTTGATTTTAGGATTTTACATGCATGTATTCTATGAATAATCATGAACAACATTTTATCTATTAGTTCTGTCACTGTCTCTAATTCTCACAATTACACAGCAGCACTGATGCTTTATATTACATGTTTCTTTTAGATTTTAGATTTGCACTTTGTGTTTAGAGTCATTTATTTATTGTGCAGCACCGAGGGTTTGAGAGTAACGTAATGTTAGTTCTCTTTATGAACCTCATATGTGGCAGAACTGACAATAAACGTGACTTTGACTTATCCACTACAGCTCCACCCTTTGTTTCAAGCTTGACCATATCTATTGTGCTTTGCTTTATTCAAGATTCTCATATTCACTGTAATGAACATTTAAATGCACATTCCCTGACTTATATCGGCAAACGTGCTTCACATTTGAAAAACACTGCACGTTCACTGTGCACTCTTCCCAAGCTGGATATTGGTTCTCAGTTTGGTAGCAAAGACCACTTATTTCAAAATCACTTCAAGTCCACTTCATCCAAAGAATGCAGAAGGAAGCTTGAAAGCAGATTCCAGTGTATACACATTAATTAAACCCGTATGTCCTATTTAAAGGGGACACATAAAAATATGATTAAATATATAATTTAAAAAGTTGACTTCATCACTGACTGAGTTGTGTGCTGCTGCCTTGACAACATCAAAACATTCTCTAATGTCTAATCTCTAACTCACAGAGGTGCATGAAATTCACTTATTTGTGCAAAAGGGTTTTTTTCTTCTTTTAATGGTGCTGCCACTATTGCAAAAGAATTTATATTATTGCTTTCCACCACCACAGAATTAAGACAAACATCTATTTTGGAACAGAGCTAATAAAAATAAGAGCTGAACATATGATCTCAAACATTGCTCATTGTATTTGCATCATTAAATGTATCATAACTCTGCTCCATTGCTCATGGACGTGTGTATTTAGATACGCTTTTATCCATAATCCAGCTTGCTTGAGTCTTTTTATCTGTTCCTATATTATTTTGAGAAACTGTTTAGCATATCTATTTGCAAATGGGATGGGATGAAAGCATTCAAGAAATTACAGACAGCAGAATGGTAGGTGTTGTAAAGGACTAAGTGCTTTTCAGACGTATCAAAGGGACTGAAAAACTTGAAAATTGCGGAGCTTTGTTTGATTCCAAGTGGCGGCCTGAGAAAAGAGGAATGCCGCAGGGTGAATGTTGATTAGTAAATCGATAAAATATATACATACAAAAATGTGAAAATGGATGCTTAACATGTGATTTTGGTCAAACACTCCATTGACCAAAAAAAAACAAAGACTCCATGGCATCCGACTGAAATCACCCGCTGTGACTTCTGGATTGAGGATTACGCCACAGGGAAAGAAAGAAAACATGGGATTATGCTTCCATCGTGTTGTGCCCAGTAAAGGACTGGACTAAAACCTGCAGAGATGTTGGTGGTACACGCTGCACTTGTGGAACTTACTTTTCCTCAGGTGGCTGCTGAGCAAAAAGTAAATACATATATAGTAAATAAAAAAGATTCAATTAAATAAATAGATGAAAGGTACTTTATAGAATAAGGTATACAATATATTTAAGGGAAAAAACTCCAGAGATTACAATGAAGCTGGAATTTGGTGTCCGTTTGTCCATTAATCCTAACCCTAAAAAAAATAATGGAATCAGAAAATGCTTTGTAATTCTGGGTTTTTGATAGACTTCCTCTTTATATTGATTTATAGACTGTCTTCTTTTGATATGACAATGTTGAATCTATTCATAACACTGATAATACCAAGTAACAAACAAACAGACCTCATGAAGATCGTGTCAGATCAACAAAGTTAAAATAAGTAAATAGTCCCCACAAAGATTTTCTGGGTGGCAACATGGATTGACACTCCAACACCTGTGCACCATCCTCCTTCATATAAACCAACATTTGCAGCAAGTTTCATTATTTAAACCCCTTACAAGTAAAGTCTTTTGATGATGCAATGCTCTGCTGGGAACACACACAACCTTTCATTCACATGGACACCACTTACTATATGAATTATAAATGTATGTGATCAAATAGAAAAAATAAATGAAAAACAGACGTTACATGGTCTGAAATGCTCCTCTGTCTTCCCTTCAGCATCTTACTTGTTCCTTGTTCATGAGCAACACTTTAAAACTGTAATTTCTTTGTTTTTGACTACTTATGACCTAATCAGTCATTTTGTGTAGCTCTTCTGCTTTTGTGGGCTGTATTTAACATTTTGAAAGGGCAACCTTCACAAGGTGTGTGATGGGTTAGCGGTTGTATTGGTGTCATGCAGCGTTAACGGTGCCCAGAGCCATGTCATGTGCATTTACACCATCACAGATTCTGGGACCTGAACTGTGCCCTGATAACAAGCCAGATGGTTTCACTCCTTCTGGCCTCGAGGACACAGTGACCACAGTTCTCATGAATACCAAGAAAAACTTCACACGTCACAAACCATCAGATCCCCGTCATTTCTTTTGAAAGACTCAACGTGTCTGGGATGCTGACACCCAGTCATGTTGTTCACCTGTTGTCTAATAACCAAATCAATATATACATGTATATATTCTCTCAGTTACAACATTCTTTGCTTTATCTGGCTCATGACTGGAGAGGCAGTGACCCTCTTTCAGATTTCAGTTCAAACCTCATTTCACATGCCAACATGTCCTCCAGCAAGATACTGAACCACGAGTGTGTCTCACTTACATCTCTTTTGATATCAGTGACTGCGACATTAATGTAAAGTAACTCATTCATCATTGCACTTCATCAACTAACTCAAAATCGTCTGTGTTTCATGTTATATGCATTCAGCAATCTGCCCATTAGGATAAACCTACCATGAAGCCATGTTGGGTAAAATAGGAACATTTTGGCTGCTATTAAGGACTATTTTTTTAATTATTATTAATTCTTTTTTTCATGATTTTGTCTAACCATTTACAAACCTTTAACAAATTAACAAAGACTAACACTTAATAAAGGCCTTAAAACAAAATTTTGATTGAAGAACTTCCACTAGTCATGAGGACAACATTGGGTGATAAAACAGGATGCTCCTTCAAAGGTCTTTGTCCCGTACGAGGCTGGAGTGAAATTTGGAGTCATGAGAAAGTAACTTGGTTAATTGGTTAGTATTCCACGCCTGCAAAGCTCAGAAAAGGTTATGAAGGTCATTTAACAGAAAAGAACCCCTCTCAGAGCTCATCATATGCAGTTTTAAATATGGACAAGTAAAATCTTATTATCATGGTGTAAATATGACTTGTGGAGAGACGTGGAGAAGACCAAGGAGATTGTTGCTGACTTCAGGAGACAACACACCCAGCATGCTCCTCTGACCATCAACGGTGCTGCTGTGGAGAGGGTGAGCAGCACCAAGTTCCTGGGTGTCCACATCTCAGAGGACCTCTCCTGGACTGTTAACACCGCATCACTCGCCAAGAAGGCACAGCAGCGTCTCTACTTCCTCCGCAAACTGCGAAGAGCCAGAGCCCCGGCCCCCATCAGGTACACCTTCTACAGAGGCACCATCGAGAGCATCCTGACCAGCTCCATCTCCGTGTGGTACGGAGCTGCACCGCATCACCGTGTGGTACGGATCCTGCACCACAACCTGCCGCAAGTCTCTCCAACGCGTCGTGAGAGCAGCTGAGAAGATCGTTGGTGTCTCTCTCCCCTCACTTCAGGACATCTACAGCAGACGTCTGACTCCAAAGCCCTCAGCATCGTGAGAGACCCCACCCACCCGTCACACAGCCTCTTTAGTCTGCTGCCATCAGGGAGGAGGCTGCGGACCCTCCGGGCCAGAACCAGAACCAGCAGACTGAGGGACAGTTTCATCCACCAGGCCGTCAGGACGCTGAACACTCTCCCAGCTCTTCCTCCGTTTCCCTCCCTGCCCCCCCTCACTCACTCTGACCTCTGTATCTGCACCAGGAACTTTTAGCAGAACTGGACCGCCTACTTTGCACCAGGTCACTTTAATCAAACCAAAAAACTGTTGTACAATTAAACCAAATGTCATGTCATAACTTGTTTCTTTTTAATTTGCACTTTGTGTTTAAAATGTATTTATTGTGCAGCACTGAGGGTTTGAGAGTAACGTAATTTCGATTCTCTGCATGTATCTCACATGTGGTAGAATTGACAATAAACTTGACTGTGACTCTGACTCTGACTTGGCTACTGTGAGAACAGCCAGCCATGGGGGGCAGCTTTAGTGATCAAGTCTGTAATTAAGTAAAATTAAGTTAAATGAAAAGAACAATTAAAGAAGAAAAAAAGTGAGGCTTTTAGGTTTGTAAAGGGGTTTGAGTTTCTCTCTTGTAGCCCTTCTCTTAATGGGAAACACCACCCACCTCTGGCGCAGACACCCCCATCTTGGCGTGCCGGAGACGTCATATTATGGGCGGTGAGTCCTTCTGTCATCAGCATCCTCAGCCTATGAAGAAACCGGCGGAGCAGACACTTAACGGTCCCTCCGGAGCAGTGCGGATCAGTGCGCGCCACAGGTCGGGGCCACAGATCTATCCCACCCCCCCCTCGCACGTGCAAACGTCTGCACATCGGAATGTGATTTCTGATAATCCGCCGTTGTACTTCTTTCATTTTCATCTTGAGGACTGCGGGATGCGTGACGCGCCAGTGGAAGTTTTCTGTGTGGATTTCCAACATTGAAATGCGGATTTGCGCGCCACTGGCTTCTTCTGGCGTCTTGAGGGAAATTGCAGGCTGAAAGTAAGTCGACTTGTGACTGTAGTGTCTACGATTTACAGACTCAGACTATCAAAATGAAATAAGCACCTTAAAAGCAAAAATAATAAAATAAATAAACAAACTGTAACAAAATAAAAGAAGGACAGAGAAAAAAATGAAAATAAATAAAAGTAGGCTAAATATATTATAGAGATGTTACATAAGAGCCTCTCTGGACTCATCCGTGCGTAGTGGAGCAGATTTTTACTTTTATTTTATTTATTTTTAAGGAATTCCCCTTTGTATTAAGACTATTAATGTCCGAATCGGCAAGGATTTCTTTGACTGCGCGCTTTAGATGGGTGTACAATGAAAAGAAAAAGCTTAGGGTTTATGGCAACTGACAGTGAAAGGCGGAATAATTGATACGCTCTCACTGATTACAGAGAAGCCTAGAGAAGTATTACTTATGTTTCCCGAATGCGGAGATTCTCAAGTCCAAATGATCTAATTTCATGTGCTTTTAAGTAATACGGGGGTCTTTGCATTGGTGCCTGGTTATTGCCTTTGTGAATCCAACTGTGTGCGCCACCGTGTATGGAGGTTTCAATGTTACCGTGTCTCAAAAGTGTCTCCAAGCCTTTTCATGGCTCAGCGTGCAAATTTTCCTTTTGTAATTTCTTCGGTCACCACGCATGTGTGATTGTAAATAATTTCAAAATGTAACTCGACTGTTTCACTATATAAGAGGAAGCCAGAAACCTGCCTGCCAATGGATTAAAGACGCTGCAATCAGCTGGGTTTTGTTTACTACTACAGCTGTTGTTCGGATAGATTATTGCGTCACTCATCCTCGAGCTGGAGTTAGTGGGCTACCATCCATCCGTCCATCCCTCCGTCCAGAGCAAAGCATCCGTGCCAGCTGATGTCAAACCCACTCTGTTTATTGAATCATCAGCCCATCATGCTTAGCTCCAGATCTGATGTCACTTTGCTCTAGTGCAACAAATTTAAAAACATCTTCTGAGAGCACACCATTTCCCAACAGAAAATATTAACTACGTTTTATATATATGTCAATCCTGCAACATTTTTGCAGGACATCCCTTTTGCAGAACATTTCTGTGTTTGGTTTTCTCACCTTGCAGCATTTCTCTAGTTGCTGCTGTTGTTTCTTAACTGATATTGTGGTGGGATGAAATCTCAGGACCACTATAAAAAACATTATAAATATATGCACACTACTGTATATTAAACAAAGAGCGGTTGAGAAGTAAAAGGAATAGCTCCAGGGATTTTTTTTTAAATTGAAATGCATTTTTATTTATTTTTAACAGAAGAGAAGGCCAGTTATGCATGAGGCCAAAGGTCCTCTGGAAAGTCACTGGAAAGTGTGGGTGTTTTACTTGGTATGTGCACTTTCACAATTCAGCCAGCAAGTGTCCCCGTTAACATTGACAGAATGAGAAATTGTTAGGAAACTGATTGCCCTCCCCTCTGGATATGGTCAAAGGGCAAAACAAAAAAGACCACGTCAAGAGTCAGTTTGTGGCTTGTTTGCTTGTAGGTCAGTAACACGTCGGTCCAGTGTGATAAAGGAGGACGTGGGGGAACGGGTATGGCAGCCTATTATCACTTTGCATAGAAACTGATTGATACTGAAAATACACCAGGTGTAATTGTTATCCACCAATGCCCTCATTAGAACATAATAAAGATTATACTGGATTTAGGTTATCCTAAATGTTAAGCTCAGAAACTGTTAGAGTTTTTGCAAACTCTATAATATACTTGCTTTAGAAGATTATGCTGAACATTTTTGCCAAGGTTAAGAGATACTGTTGAAAGAGGTGGTGGTGACACATCCAAGTGGTACGACAATGTTTTCCAGTTGTGGCTATAAAAGAGAATGCATGTTTAAAAAAAACAAAAAAGCAAAAAAAAATTAAATAAATAAAAAAATAAATAAAAGAGAATGCATGTTTAGAGGTAAATTGCGGCTTTGACTGCATGACCGATATTGTTCCGTTCATAAATTGCGAAGGAACTGACTTGAGACCTGTGCTGCATGTTGATGCCTCTTTGACACCTGTAGTGTAAATTAAAAAATGATAAACCTTTTTGAATGATAATTGTGCTAACTGCTCCAGAGATATTTTTCAGAATGATAAATTCCCTTATAAAAGATGTTTACCTCCAGAGAGATGGATGCTGTTGTTGTGGTATGTTTCTCAAACAGTTGTGTCTCATTTAAAACTCTGTCTGTCAAGCAGCCAATGTGTGACATCTTTTTCTGTTCATGTTTACTTTAGGTGACAATGTGAAGCGTCTGTTCAGCCATGATTGAGACCAGCCCTCCAACGATGCTGGACAGAACTGAACCAGCACCCTGCACTGTGTGCTGCTGTACTCTGGCCAACAAAATCTTCATGGTGCTTTTCATGGTGCTGCTAATACTCGCCACCTTGTTTGGAAATTTGGTGACTCTGGCCGTGATTCTTGGGACTAAACACTTCCACACACCACAGGGTTACCTGAAGGCGTCCCTCGCCGTGGCCGATCTGGCAGTGGGGATATTTGTGGTGCCGCTGTCAGTCTATGCTGAGGTCTATCTTATGGTGACTGACTCGGCACCAGAGTGGACCTCATACAACTCCCAGTCAGTAAGTTTCCACCCATGCAACATCATTGGCCCTATCTTTGCCGGGTGCACCTTTGTCTCCATCACAACTATCTTCCTGCTCACAATTGAGCGTAGCATTGCAGTGTTGAGGCCACTGCACAAGGACTTTGTTATTACTCGTAAAAGGACTACAATCCTCATTTTTCTCTCCTGGGTGGGGAGTTTCTTCTTAGCTGTGTTTCCAATGGTCTTCAGCAGTGAGATAGCTCTGGAGTACAACTCCTGCAGCAGGATGTGCAACTACGCTTTAGGGACCATTGGCAAGTTTCCCAGCCAGGCCTGGAACATCCTCCTCCTCTTCCCTGCATTTGACTTCACCCTCCTCGGTGGAACCGTTGTCATTAATATCATCTCTCTGTCCAGCATCAGGCAGCACTCAAAACGTAGGAAAACCTTAGCAGAGGCCGAATGCCACAACACAAGCAATCCCACATTCTCAGACATTAAAGCAGCCAAGACCATCGGGACTCTAACCGTGGCTTTCACAGCATCGTTCACACCCATTGCCGTCTTTGTGGTTGGGAATGTTTTGGGCAATAAATGGTGCGACTTTTCCTTTTTTGCCTTTTGGATTTTGGCTACCAATAGTTGTTGGAACGTCATTATTTACAGCGTGAGGGATCAGAAGTTCAGACTGTGTGCACACAAACTTCTTGTGCTTTCCCACAGACAAAACACCACTAACACCTGAAACACAGCAGGACTGAAGGCTGTTGACGAGACTGAACGGCCCCACGCATCTAGATATTTGAAGACCACACGTGTAGTTTTTTGCCCATTACATTATGATTCTCTTTAACAGACATACCATATTCTGCACGTCTTGTGGATTGCTCCTGTGAAAATATGTATATATTTTCTTTTTTACATCAATACAAGCATGACATTTTTTATAATTATAGAGTTTGGATATTAATATAGCTTTTCCAGTAAAGCTCTGTCTTGTTTTGTGTAATGTTAAATAGCTGAGGTCTGTCTCAGTCTGTGGTTGTTCAGTGTAAAAAAAAAACAAAATCTATAATGTGTAACCATATGTTTGAATGTCAAGGGACAAATATTTGCTCCATTCAACTGAATTTGTGAGGCATGAGAAACATTTTATATATCTGTAATGTATTAATTACCATATGTCAAATTAGGGACATTTTCTTATGTCGCATAAAGGCACCTGCAATAAACTGCAACAAACCATCTCCACCTAAACTTTCAAACAAGAAGTCAGCGCATTTAAACATGCTGTAAGTTAAGTTTTCCTAATAAGAATAACATAAGACTGCATAAGAACAATTGGACAAACCCTCTGTGACATCATCCTGAGGATATCTGAAGATCCCTCCATTCCCAACCCTTTACAGGGTCACGCGGGTCTGCCAGAGCCTATCCTGGCGGGGGTGGACCCTGGACAGCTCGCCAGTGTATCACAGGGCTACATGCTGTCACGCATCACTGCTGACCACTAAGGCCCTGCGCTGCCCCCTATCTGAAGAACGATTTTGAAACTTCTTCTCCCTTTTGTGGGAGCAGGTGTGGAAAGTTAGGCGTTTTAGCTCTGCTGGCTTCGCTTATGTTGACCTGTGATACTGTTGCTTCTAAAATGACATCTAAAACGAGCGCTGCCAGAGCTGAAGTAAGGACGAGGTCAGACTCGAGGGTGAAGGATGAATGGCTGCAGGTCCCAGCAGATTTCTACATGGAAGGGTCTTGAAATGGTCTGCTGTGGCTCCCAGTTCCTTCAGCTGATTCACGTTGGAGAAGCTGCAATGCTGTCAAAAAATGTTTAATGGATATAATATCTAGCCATGGAGAATAAAACTGTCTTATTAACCAGGCTATAAATATATGTTTACTTCAGATTACTTCTGACATTTTAACATCAAGAGATTGACTCGCTTTTGGATCCAGCTCCTTGTGGTCAGTAGAGGAACTGCACCTTTTGTTAGTTCTGCAGCGTCTTCAACCCAAAAGTAGAATAGCTGCTGCATGGACAAGACAGACCATGACAGAGGTCATCGCTACTCCAAATGGCAGGTTACTGCCTAGGACTGGGAAAATCTTAACATCTGGTACCCTCTGCACAAAGACTGGACATCTGTCAGGTAGTGAATTGAAGCTAAAGTGTTATATTGCCATATTTTTACATTTTTACTTAGAGTATGCTCACCTTCAAGTACAGCTAGAGCACTTCCTTGTTTTATTTTTCTTCTTAGTTGCACCAGCTTCAAAGTGCTCTTTCACTCACTTTTTTCACCTGCATTGAGCATTTATGTTTCTCTCTCTTATTTTCCATTTAGAGTAGTTTTTTTCCCAATGCACACAGTATCACAGAAGAAAGACTTTTTTTTTCATATAATTTCATATTCTTCATATAATCAGTGCCCTTTTACATTGATTTAAAATAGCTTTTTTTCTACATCTTTTTTGCTTCCATCTATGCTCTACTCCACAATCACTGCATACTAACCATGAAAAAACAAAATCCCAAAAACAGATGGAAACAAAAATCACAATGTATATCAGCGATGAGCAGCTTCGGTCCTTGAGGTCCTGTATGTTTTAGATGTGTCCCTGCTTTAACACACGTGGTTCAAATCAGTGGTTGTCACCAACATCCGCACAACTCCGAATGACACAGCCGCTTGTATCAGGATGGGTTAAAACACGAAAACATCGAAAACATGCAGGACTGTGGCCCTCGACGACCAGAGTCGCCCGTTTCTGATGTAAAATAAAAATCACTTTTCCTGTGCTGAAATGCATTTGAGTGTTTGAGGCAATGATGCAAAACATTGTTAAATGTAACCAAACCACTATATTAATATGCCAAGTCAAATAAGTCAAATCATTTGTTTGAGTTATTTTTGTCAACGTGGAGGCATTCCTGAAGAACTAAATGCATGAAACCAGGGAGGCAGAAACAATTTCCTTCAATAAATTGAAATCACTCCCACAGCCAGATGCAAAGAACTAAAAGCTCAAAGTGCAGTGGCAAGAGGACCAAGCAGGAGGGCAACAGTGTAGGGAAGCGTGAGCGACACCACAGAGAAGCACAACAAGGATCGTGACAAACAGACGATAAACAACTATATATGCACACAGGAGTTAAAGACGATCAGGAAAAACAAGTGTAACGAGACCCAGGTGACAATCATCAAATGAGACGTCAAGAGGATGAGAAAGAGCACAAAATGAAAGTCAAAACAGGGAAGGGACACAGGAAAAACCTCATTTGTATAGCACATTTCAGCAACAAGCCAGTTCAAGGGGCTTTGCATAGCCAAACATTTAAAGTAAATTTTTTTTTCATACCCTAAATTTTGCTCTCTATGTCACCTTGCTTGCTATGAGAACTCCATCTTACATGTAGGAGTGGATACCTAAACAGTTTTTCTCTAAAGTTTGTTTTTGGTGAGTGTGAACGGGCGCTGCTGATAAAACCCAGTAATGATGTCGGAGGCACTGAAATGATCCATTCCACCTACTTACTTTTGTTTAAACTGTGTGTTGGTTTTTTTTTTCCATTCTCACAGATGTAAAGGTTATTTAGACTCTGCCACTCATGGGAACTGGGACAGAGAAGAAAATCGTTTGTGAGATTTGGATTTGCAGGTGTCAAGAGTTTATATCAGAGCATCGCTGTGCATCATCCTGACCAACACACTGGAACTGTTCACTTCAAAGTCCTGCAGGAGGTGTAAAGGTGAGTGAATGTGCAGGTGGGCGAGGAAATGAAAGCATCGGGGAACATGACAAGAGCTCTAATGACAGCTAAAAGTCCTTTTATTCAACACGTGTATGCAAACATATGTGGACATATCCGAGATCTATGATGGAAAAAAGAAAAAAGGCAGCAAGTGATTGAGGAAATCTAAAAATGAACCGACATGTTTCAAAACATCCATCCGTTGATTTCCTACACCCGTGTACCGGGTCACGGGGGTCTGCCGGAGTCCATCCCGACTCATTACAGGCAAGAGGCAGGGGTCCACCTGGACAGGTCGCCAGTTCATCACAGGGTCACATACAGAGACAAACAATCATGCACGCTATTTCAAAACATGATTATAAAATTTAAAAATTAAGTAAAATGAACTGTAACACCTACTGGCAAGGTTAGCTGTTGGTGTGGGACTCCAACAATAACAGTGCTGCGGTGGGAACATTATGATGAAGGATCAGTGAAAATAACACGGCCTGGTCCCATCTATTCGCCTTGTTATGACGTGATGGTGGCAAGATGAATAACAAATGCACAACAGCATGTAAACACAGCTGACGGATGCTCAAGAAAGAATTCTGTTCAACACACGCTGCTGACTCACACTGATTATCCAGAGATCATTTCATTGGTTAGTGGCGTATTTAAACAAGCAATGATGATAAAAACATGTGAAGCTGTCATTCTTAAGCCGATTATTTTCTTTCTTTTTTTTAAAAAACCATTTGTACCTGTTTGCCCATGACAGGACTTTCATGTGTCTCTGGTTGCAGAAATGTTATGAAACATCAAACATCTCCGGAAGTCCACCCACGGCTGTCTGAAGGTCGTTTTACTGGACCGGAATGAAAAATAAAATGCACCAACAAAAATCACTTGCTGAAATGTTTCTATGTCAGAGTCAGAGTCAAGTTTATTGTCAATTCTACCACAT
The DNA here is from genome assembly GCA_014839995.1 of Xenentodon cancila. Classification (NCBI taxonomy): domain Eukaryota; kingdom Metazoa; phylum Chordata; class Actinopteri; order Beloniformes; family Belonidae; genus Xenentodon; species Xenentodon cancila. Next base: position 389,821 of record CM026211.1, on the reverse strand, counting down.
GTGAGATACATACAGAGAATCGAAATTGCGTTACCCTCAAACCCTCGGTGCTACACAATAAATACATTTTAAACACAAAGTGCAGGTTAAAAAGAGACAAGAAACAAGTTGTGACATGACAACAGTTTTTCGGTTTGTTTAAAGTGACATGGTGCAAAGCAGGCGGTCCAGTTCTGCCAAAATACAGATACTGAGATCAGAGTGAGTGAGGGGGGGGGCAAGGCGGGAAACGGAGGAAGAGAAGGGAGAGTGTTAAGTGTCCTGACAGCCTGGTGGACGAAGCTGTCCTTCAGTCTGCTGGTTCTGGTTCTGGCCCGGAGGGTCCGCAGCCTCCTCCCTGATGACAGCAGAGTGAAGAGGCTGTGTGACGGGTGGGTGGGGTCTCTCACGATGCTGAGGGCTTTGCGAGTCAGACGGCTGCTGTAAATGTCCTGAAGTGAAGTGAAAGTATGTAAACCTCATAAAATAATAAAAATATAGTACTTGTAAATTCCATCAGCACCTCACTTAATAAAAACTGTGTCCATATTTCCTCCACTGTGGTGTCAATCATTCAGAGTGTAAAAGTTCTGTTATATAAGACATTTGGATAATTTGATTCCAGTTCCAGTCTTGGACCACCTCCCTCTGGCTTCGTGTCACTACTAAAACACAGAGGAGCTGTTTTCACAGTGAAACAAAGGCCCATTAAAATGTTCTGGAGTTTTACAATTGAATATAGACTCAAATGAAATGGCAGCCCGGCCCTATAAACTCTAGAAATTACATTACATGGGGTCTTCTTGCAGCAACAGGACATGGGCGCCTTGTGGCCAGTGAGTCAATCATGAGCTCGTCTGTGTATGAATGTCCTTTGGAATTAAATGTGCAGTTATCTCCTCTGCAGCTAAAGCTTGTTCAAAAGTGTATCATATGAAAGGGAAACGATTTCAAGTCATCCAGCATATTTACAGCAGAATGACGAAAACAGAAGGGAATTATGTTGTAGTGGCGATGGCCCAGTCAGGAGCTGAAATGCTCCGGGGTCAACTCAAAAGAGTTGAGAACTCGTAAATGTCTCTAAACATGATTTTAAGCAACAATTGAAGAATGGCCAAAAATGTCTCTACAGATGCACCAGAGTTATAACATCACATATAAAATGATGAATTCAATATATAGCTGCTAAAAGCAGTTCTACAACTGATTTAATCACTGTGCTGCATTTAAGTTTAGTTTTTGTTAAACAAATACAACATGGTGTTAAATGTCATGTGCTGTTCTTCATTTGAAGTTGTACTTGTCTAATTTTAGGACCTGGTAAGGACCAATTGTTTTTACTTATTTTGGTAATCACACACATAGAACCTTATGATTCAATTCAATATTTATATATCATCTATTACAACACAAGTTGTTTCTAGGATCTTTCCAGAGACCAGAACATGACCCCCGATCAATTATTACATAAACAATGGCAGGTCGTTAAGAGTTTTCTGTCCATCAGACTGGTACCTGGTTAGTTGGTGGACTACAGAGACCACTATCTAAACAGGTGTAGACAGCAGACACTGAGGTGGTCAGAGGTGGGACTGCAGGTCAGTGGATCATGTTGGTGTCCCCCTGCAGCAGGTCTACAGCAGCAGATCCAGATGAAGCTGTGTTGAAGACCAGCTGCTCTAGTCTGGTCCTGCAGCTGCAGCTGTGACTACTGGTCCTGACACACTAACGTTTACACCAACTATATGCTTTATTGAACATCTTGCAAATATCGTGGCGCTAGGCCATTTTGGACTTTATAACAAGTAATAAAATGTTGAATTGGATTCTAAATTTTACAGGGAGCCAATGGAGGGAAGCTAAAACTGGAGAGACGTGGTTTCTCTTGTTGGTTCCTGTCAGCACTCGCGCTGCTGCATTTTGGATCATCTGGAGGATCTTCAGAGAATTACTTGGACATCCAGCCAACAACACGTTACAGTAATCTAGTCTAGAAGATACGAACGCATGAATTAGTTTTCCAGCATCATTCTGGGAGAGGATGCTCCTGATCTTTGCGATATTACGGAGGTGGAAAAACGCAGTTTTACAAACCTGATTAATCTGCTGTTTAAATGACAAATCCTGATCAAAATAACTCCAAGGTTTCTCACAGTTTTACCGGAGGTCATCGCAAGACCATCTAATCCCTTCCTAAGCTGTTTGGGACCACAAACAACAACCTCTGTTTTATCAGAATTTAGTAGCAAAAAATTAGTGGACATCCAGTTATGATGTCCTTAAGACACACCTGAACTAGTCCTGCATTCATCTTCAGTAGACTTGATTATTGTCCCAGCATCTTCACAGGTCCACCTAAAACATCAGTTAGACAACTGAAGCTCATCCAGAACTCTGCTGCTCCAGTCCTCACTAAGACCAAAACACTGGACCACAGCAGTCTAGATCTGAGGTCTTTACACTGGCTGCCAGTCCGTCAGAGGACAGGCTTTAAAGTTCTGATGCTGGTCTGTAAAGATCTGAATGGTCCAGGACCAATAACAGTGACCTCCTGACCCTGGATCTGTTTATTTCTCAGAACCAGACCTCTGCTCCACATGTCTGGAACAAACTCCCAGAAATCCTCAGATCAGCTGAAACAGTTTATTTAGATCCAGGTTGGAGACTCACCTGTTCTCAGCTGCACTTGAACAAAGACACAAATCTGCACTGATGCTTTTAAGACTGACTTTATAAACTTGATTACATTTTTACCACTAATTGTATCTATTGTTCTTTTTCTTTCTTTCTTTTGTTTACATTATAAACCATTCTTTTTATTTATGTGATGTTTTAATATCTATGTAAAGCACTTTGAATCACCTTCTTGTTGAATTGTGCTGTACAAATAAACTTGCCTTGCCTTGACTGATACTGAACCCTGTGGGACACCATAGCAGACCCTCGTCATGAGAAACCTCATGGAACTGGAATCTATCAGACAGATATGATTTAAACCAATCTAGAGCTGTCCCTTTAATCCCAACAACATACTCTAGCCTCTGCAGTAAAATGCTGTGATCTATAGTATCAAAAGCAGCGCTGAGGTCCAGCAGAACCAGTATGGACACTAATCCATTATCTGAGAAATAAGAAATAAGAAAGAATAGACACATAGAGACACCGTCAAAGGTACAAGACAGGATACAATAGTAACTATCATCAGTAGTCCAATTAGACTTCTGTGAATATGGGTGATATATGGATAGACGGTGATCCAAGGGGATGAGGACTGCAGGTCGGGATGTCAGCAAGTATCCAACAGACATCCACACAGACAGGTGAAGGCAGACACTGGGATGGTCAGAGGTGGAACTGCAGGTCAGCAAGCAGCTCCTGAGGTTCTGGTCTGCAGGACATGTACAGAAGAGGAAAAGAAGGGCCAGACAAGCACAACAAACTACAAGAACAATGGACCACAATTAAGTTTATGGGATATTGTTAATAAATGAGGGTTGAGGTGAAGAAGAGACAGATAAGACAAAGAGAAACAGAGGAGGTGAAAGTCACCACTCAGTGGATCATGTTGGTGCCCCCCTGCAGCAGAGGTCTATAGCAGCATATCTACACCGAAGCTGTTTAAGATGAGCTGCTCTAATCTGGTCCTGCAGCTGCAGCTTTGACTACTGGTCCTGACACATTAAGGTACTAAATGTACACTAACTATATGCTTTATTAAACAGAAATGTTTTAAGTTTAGTTTTAAAGGTGGAGGTGGTGTCAGCCTCCTTCACCCAAACTGGAAGTTGGTTCCAGAGTGATGGTTCCTGATAACAGAAAGCCCGTCCTCCAAATCTACATCTGGAGCTTCTAGGAACTATTAATTAGTCTTCCACGACAGTCTTCTACGACGGTCTTCCACGACAGTCTTCTACGACAGTCTTCCACGACAGTCTTCTACAACGGTCTTCCACCGCAGTCTTCCACTGCAGTCTTCCACTGCAGTCTTCCACCGCAGTCTTCCACTGCAGTCTTCCACCGCAGTCTTCCACTGCAGTCTTCCACCGCAGTCTTCCACCGCAGTCTTCCACCGCAGTCTTCCACTGCAGTCTTCCACGACAGTCTTCTACGACAGTCTTCCACGACAGTCTTCTACGGCGGTCTTCCACGGCAGTCTTCCACGACGGTCTTCCACGACAGTCTTCTACAACGGTCTTCCACGACAGTCTTCTACGACAGTCTTCTACGACAGTCTTCCACGACAGTCTTCTACGGCGGTCTTCCACGGCAGTCTTCCACGACGGTCTTCCACGACAGTCTTCTACAACGGTCTTCCACGACAGTCTTCTACGACGGTCTTCCACGGCAGTCTTCCACGACAGTCTTCCACGACAGTCTTCTACGACAGTCTTCCACGACAGTCTTCTACGACGGTCTTCCACGACAGTCTTCTACAACGTTCTTCCACGACAGTCTTTTACGACGGTCTTCCACGACAGTCTTCTACAACGGTCTTCCACGACAGTCTTCTACGACAGTCTTCCACGACTGTCTTCTACGACGGTCTTCCACGACAGTCTTCTACGACGGTCTTCCACGACGGTCTTCTACGACGGTCTTCCACGGCAGTCTTCCACGACGGTCTTCCACGACAGTCTTCTACGACAGTCTTCCACGACAGTCTTCTACGACAGTCTTCCACGATAGTCTTCTACAACGGTCTTCCACGACAGTCTTCTACGACGGTCTTCCACGACAGTCTTCCACGGCAGTCTTCCACGGCAGTCTTCCACGACGGTCTTCCACGACAGTCTTCTACGACGGTCTTCCACGACAGTCTTCTACGACGGTCTTCCACGGCAGTCTTCCACGACGGTCTTCCACGACAGTCTTCTACGACAGTCTTCTACGACAGTCTTCTACGACAGTCTTCTACCACAGTCTTCTACAACGGTCTTCCACGACAGTCTTCTACGACGGTCTTCCACGACAGTCTTCCACGGCAGTCTTCCACGGCAGTCTTCCACGACGGTCTTCCACGACAGTCTTCTACAACGGTCTTCCACGACAGTCTTCTACGACGGTCTTCCACGGCAGTCTTCCACGACAGTCTTCCACGGCAGTCTTCTACGGCAGTCTTCTACGACAGTCTTCTACGACAGTCTTCTACGACTGTCTTCTACGACGGTCTTCCACTGCAGTCTTCCACTGCAGTCTTCCACTGCAGTCTTCCACTGCAGTCTTCCACCGCAGTCTTCCACTGCAGTCTTCCACTGCAGTCTTCCACCGCAGTCTTCCACCGCAGTCTTCCACTGCAGTCTTCCACTGCAGTCTTCCACGACAGTCTTCCACGACAGTCTTCTACGACGGTCTTCCACGGCAGTCTTCCACGACAGTCTTCCACGACAGTCTTCTACGACAGTCTTCCACGACAGTCTTCTACAACGGTCTTCCACGACAGTCTTCTACGACAGTCTTCTACGACAGTCTTCTACGACTGTCTTCTACGACGGTCTTCCACGACAGTCTTCTACAACGTTCTTCCACGACAGTCTTCTACGACGGTCTTCCACGACAGTCTTCTACAACGGTCTTCCACGACAGTCTTCTACGACAGTCTTCTACGACAGTCTTCTACGACAGTCTTCTACGACGGTCTTCCACGACAGTCTTCTACGACAGTCTTCCACGATAGTCTTCTACAACGGTCTTCCACGACAGTCTTCTACGACAGTCTTCTACGATAGTCTTCTACAACGGTCTTCCACGACAGTCTTCTACGACGGTCTTCCACGGCAGTCTTCCACGACAGTCTTCTACGACAGTCTTCTACGACGGTCTTCCACGACAGTCTTCTACAACGGTCTTCCACGACAGTCTTCTACGACGGTCTTCCACGGCAGTCTTCTACGACGGTCTTCCACGACAGTCTTCTACAACGGTCTTCCACGACAGTCTTCTACGACGGTCTTCCACGACAGTCTTCTACGACGGTCTTCCACGACAGTCTTCTACAACGGTCTTCCACGACAGTCTTCTACGACAGTCTTCCACGACAGTCTTCTACGACAGTCTTCTACGACAGTCTTCCACGACAGTCTTCTACGACGGTCTTCCACGACAGTCTTCTACAACGGTCTTCCACGACAGTCTTCTACGACGGTCTTCTACGACAGTCTTCCACGACAGTCTTCTACGACGGTCTTCCACGACAGTCTTCTACAACGGTCTTCCACGACAGTCTTCTACGACAGTCTTCTACGACAGTCTTCTACGACAGTCTTCTACGACAGTCTTCTACGACGGTCTTCCACGGCAGTCTTCTACGACGGTCTTCCACGACAGTCTACTACAACGGTCTTCCACGGCAGTCTTCCACGACGGTCTTCCACGACAGTCTTCTACGACGGTCTTCCACGACAGTCTTCTACGACAGTCTTCTACGACAGTCTTCTACGACAGTCTTCCACGACAGTCTTCTACGACGGTCTTCCACGACAGTCTTCCACGACGGTCTTCCACGACAGTCTTCTACGACAGTCTTCTACGACAGTCTTCTACGACAGTCTTCCACGACAGTCTTCTACGACAGTCTTCCACGACTGTCTTCTACGACGGTCTTCCACGACAGTCTTCTACGACGGTCTTCCACGACAGTCTTCTACGACGGTCTTCCACGGCAGTCTTCCACGACGGTCTTCCACGACAGTCTTCCACGACAGTCTTCCACGACAGTCTTCTACGACGGTCTTCCACGGCAGTCTTCCACGACAGTCTTCCACGACAGTCTTCTACGACAGTCTTCCACGACAGTCTTCCACGGCAGTCTTCTACGGCAGTCTTCTACGACAGTCTTCTACGACAGTCTTCTACGACTGTCTTCTACGACGGTCTTCTACAACGGTCTTCCACGACAGTCTTCTACGACAGTCTTCCACGACAGTCTTCTACAACGGTCTTCCACGACAGTCTTCTACGACGGTCTTCCACGACAGTCTTCTACGACGGTCTTCCACGACAGTCTTCTACGACGGTCTTCCACGACAGTCTTCTACAACGGTCTTCCACGACAGTCTTCTACGACAGTCTTCTACGACAGTCTTCCACGACGGTCTTCTACGACGGTCTTCCACGGCAGTCTTCCACGACGGTCTTCTACGGCAGTCTTCCACGACAGTCTTCTACGGCAGTCTTCTACGGCAGTCTTCTACGACAGTCTTCTACGACAGTCTTCCACGACGGTCTTCTTCGACTGTCTTCCACGGCAGTCTTCCACGACAGTCTTCCACGGCAGTCTTCTACGGCAGTCTTCCACTACAGTCTTCTACGACAGTTTTCTACGACAGTCTTCCACCGCAGTCTTCCACCGCAGTCTTCCACCGCAGTCTTCCACTGCAGTCTTCCACCGCAGTCTTCCACGACAGTCTTCTACGACAGTCTTCCACGACAGTCTTCCACGGCAGTCTTCTACGGCAGTCTTCTACGACAGTCTTCTACGACAGTCTTCCACGACAGTCTTCTACGACGGTCTTCCACGACAGTCTTCTACAACGGTCTTCCACGACAGTCTTCTACGACGGTCTTCTACGACAGTCTTCCACGACAGTCTTCTACGACGGTCTTCCACGACAGTCTTCTACAACGGTCTTCCACGACAGTCTTCTACGACAGTCTTCTACGACAGTCTTCTACGACAGTCTTCTACGACGGTCTTCCACGGCAGTCTTCTACGACGGTCTTCCACGACAGTCTACTACAACGGTCTTCCACGGCAGTCTTCCACGACGGTCTTCCACGACGGTCTTCCACGACAGTCTTCTACGACGGTCTTCCACGACAGTCTTCTACGACAGTCTTCTACGACAGTCTTCTACGACAGTCTTCCACGACAGTCTTCTACGACGGTCTTCCACGACAGTCTTCTACAACGGTCTTCCACGACAGTCTTCTACGACGGTCTTCCACGACAGTCTTCTACAACGGTCTTCCACGACAGTCTTCTACGACAGTCTTCCACGACAGTCTTCTACGACAGTCTTCCACGACTGTCTTCTACGACGGTCTTCCACGACAGTCTTCTACGACGGTCTTCCACGACAGTCTTCTACGACGGTCTTCCACGGCAGTCTTCCACGACGGTCTTCCACGACAGTCTTCCACGACAGTCTTCCACGACAGTCTTCTACGACAGTCTTCCACGACAGTCTTCCACGGCAGTCTTCTACGGCAGTCTTCTACGACAGTCTTCTACGACAGTCTTCTACGACTGTCTTCTACGACGGTCTTCTACAACGGTCTTCCACGACAGTCTTCTACGACAGTCTTCCACGACAGTCTTCTACAACGGTCTTCCACGACAGTCTTCTACGACGGTCTTCCACGACAGTCTTCTACAACGGTCTTCCACGACAGTCTTCTACGACGGTCTTCCACGACAGTCTTCTACAACGGTCTTCCACGACAGTCTTCTACGACAGTCTTCTACGACAGTCTTCCACGACGGTCTTCTACGACGGTCTTCCACGGCAGTCTTCCACGACGGTCTTCCACGACAGTCTTCTACGGCAGTCTTCCACGACAGTCTTCTATGGCAGTCTTCTACGGCAGTCTTCTACGACAGTCTTCTACGACAGTCTTCCACGACGGTCTTCTTCGACGGTCTTCCACGGCAGTCTTCCACGACAGTCTTCCACGGCAGTCTTCTACGGCAGTCTTCCACTACAGTCTTCTACGACAGTTTTCTACGACAGTCTTCCACCGCAGTCTTCCACCGCAGTCTTCCACCGCAGTCTTCCACTGCAGTCTTCCACCGCAGTCTTCCACTGCAGTCTTCCACGACAGTCTTCCACGACAGTCTTCCACTACAGTCTTCCACCGCAGTCTTCCACTACAGTCTTCCACTACAGTCTTCCACGACAGTTTACCACTACAGTCTTTTAATGTTGTTTCTTTTTTTAAAAGGTGTATAGTGTGTGTACAGTAGGTAGAGTACAAAGTTTGAAACTTAAATACCATACATATTGAGCCAGCCGTGCGGCACAATGATTTGTATTTTCTTCCTGCTTGCTGGTAAAAACTGTAAAAACTGTAAACTGTAAAACACGTTACAGCTCTGAAAAAGTCCAAAAATCTATCATAATAATATAATAATCTTTTATGAAGAGAATCAATCTGTCGGTTTCCTTAGCAAACCAATAATTATTATAATTATTTTATGATTTTGTATTAAGTGGACTAGTTTGGAACAAGTTGAATTGTTTTGTTGAATTGCCTTGAGATGACATTTGTCACGATTTGGTGCGATACGAATACAGCTGAGCGGAACTGAACTGAAACAACTACACTGACTGCAAAGACATGAAACACATGGATGGAAAAATTATTACAATATTTACCAAGTCTGAATCTGAGTACATTTAGATTAATTTACAGCAAATGTAAAAACCTTTCTACTAAACACACTTCAAAATCACGTAACTGGATTTGCCTTCAAGTTGTTGACCTTTAGGTGAACAACACATTTGTCTCTTCAAAGACCGTCAGAGTTCCAAGTGTCCAGTTCTGAAAGGTCAGAAAAGACCAAAAAAAGACCTTCAATGAAAACATAATGATCCTTCTCTTCTGAGATGTGGTATCATGAGTTACAAACCTTAGCAGTTCCAAGCTAAAGATAGACATTTTGTTCAAAATGTCTATAAAACTATTGTTCTAGTTGTTTATTGCAGCTGTGCAGCTCAGGCCGTCTTCTCCCACTACATCATCTCCAATGATAAATCTTTTCATGTCCGTGACCCATCTCTGAACAACTGTGTTTAATTTAATAATTAATTAATTATCCATGGCTCCCTTTTTTCTAAAAAAACATTTACCAGACTGCAGAAAATGTAAATATCCATCCATCCATCCATTATCTATACGCACTTAATCCGTCTCTTGGTCACAGGGGTCTGTCGGAGCCTATCCCAACACATAGTAGGTGAAAGGCAGGGGTCCACCTGGACAGGTCGAAAATGTAAATATGTAAAAAGAAAAATAGGATGGCAGAGGGAACAGGTGTGCCTTCAGAGAAGACTGCTCCATGAATTTTGATCTCTCATTATCTGGAATTTAACACATTAAAAAGGAAGTGGATTTTTTTCCAGCATTGCTTCGTTACCATAATGAAGAGTAAAGAATGGGGTCATGCTTTTGATCCAGATGGCCACCTCATAAATACAGACATTAAAATCAGAGCTTCCTGTATTCTTGTGAAGGGGTGGACTCAAATGCAGGAGATGAAAAGGAAACCAAACACATGGAGTGGGATTGACAACTGACGATAGACCAGAAGGGAGAGAGATGAGCCTTTACCAAGAAAGCTCTACTTCTTCAGTCTGCAACTGAACTTTAACATTTTTACCATGGTTGGAGCTCCTGGGCTTTTTTGTTGCATTTTGCTACAAGTTAAATTGGCTTGGACATTCACCTAAATAATCTTTCCCAGAAAAATGGACTCTAAATTTATAGAAAATACCCTTTTGGATATTCCAAAAAGGAAGACCGACCAGAACATATCGCTGCTCTAAGATCATTGCTAATGTTTTTCTTTTACTTTTGTGTTAACACAGATCTGAAAATTCAACCAGGAAGCTGCCAAAGCATCTGCTTTTGTGGACAACATCCAGAAATCAAATGCATTTGATTTGCAGCACACTGCTCCTTACGCTTTACTTAGTTTTTATGGAATTACTTTGTTAGTCATTTGTTTTTGTTAAATAAATAATAACCTGGTATAATCTAATGGCACTGTTTAACTTAAGATGCATTCATCTATATTTAATTTTTATTTACCATCCTGACATGTATAAAAAAGAACTAAACTTCCTTTTTACGCGCCTGTAGTCGTGAACATGAACTATTGTTGACATTTTGTATGAATGCTGATGACTGCATATCCCAACATGTTGAACCATTTCTTTTAATGCAGACTTGATTTTTTTTTTTTTTTTTGAGAATTTGGCATAATAACGCAATACTACTCAAAATGGGAATGGTGACGAATAATGGATTCTCTGATGAATTTTCTCTGGTGTAGCTTTAGTGAGCCAATCAAAGTGTACATTATATCAGCTGCACCCATCAGTCTGTATTGTGTCTCCCAGAGTTTCTGAAATCAGTGCAGTGTTAATGAAAACCACCTATTGCAAACCACTTTCCTCCATACTGATATATGCCATCACAGTGTGATTTCAGAAAGCTGCTCTGTAAAAATGAACTGACACTAAAAACTGCTCCATTTATTCTGGTACAGTGAGTTGAAGCAAATTTAGTGTTCATCTATAACCTTTTCTTTAGTATGTGCCACAGCTGCACCAATCAAGACCTTCAAGGTCAGTAATAGTCAATAATAAGGTAAAAGGAGATATAAATACATTTATTACAAGAGATGCTATTTTAACCTCAAGAATATCAGAGGATTTTCTGTATTTGGACAGAAATGGGTGTCCAAGTGGACTCAAATTTGACCTCGTAAAGATATTTATCATATATCATATAATAATATAATATTCATCATATTATATAAAGCTTTACTTAATACTTGAACACCACTTCAATATCTGGGTTGATGTTAGGCTCAGACCTGAGGAGGCAGAGAGGGAACGACTAACCTCCCAAATGCCTGCTTGACTTTCATAAGTCTCCAACCACAGCCACTTCCGCAGAGACTAAACGAGCCCAGTGATGTGAAAGACCACTAGCAGGTCCAGATCCAGATCTAAAACTACTTACTGAACTGGCAAATTTTGTACGGACATTTACCCTTCTCAGATAATCAACCTGGCTGACCTCCCTGAACTCCTGCGATGTTCACATCGCTTTAAATTACATTTAACTTGCATTTGAAATCACTTGGAGAAGAGCCATCAAATTTGTAACTCCAAGAAGCGTGGCATGTACTGCTGTTCTTAGAACAAGGACACCTCTTGCTTGTGACATCTCCAACTGCTTTCTGAGAGGCTGTACACACTTGGTCTCCGAAATCAGTTGGCAAATCAGATGCACAAGATGTTCTCACTGTGAACTTCAGCATGTGACATTTTAATGCTTTCATTGTTTATTTAATTAGTTTATTCTGTGGGGGCTGTTTGCTTTTTAGAAACTTTAGCTGCAGGTGTGAGATGAGTCCTAATTTATAACCTTTCTGGAGACTTGACACGCACAAGGTAAGTAAATGGAGATAAATAAGTGGAGATGTCACAATGACATGATGAAAGTGTGTAGCAAGTGCTGTGTCCTAATTATAAACGTGCTTCAGTCATCACCTCCTAAATACTGAACACGGCATTTGATTGTGTCTGTGCCCTCATGTATATTTCGTATGAGGCCTATTAGATGGATAAATTGAATGTTGTTTTTAGAAATACTTACATTTGAAGAAAAAGTACATTCTGCAAAGTGAATAGTCAAGAGGAAATAAAAAGCTTTTTGTCTTCATAGTAGTGATGCGCACACACACACACACACACACACACACACACACACACACACACACACACACACACACACACATATATATATATATATATATATATATATATATATACATTTTAAAGCTTAACAGTTTTTCTCCTTTTTTGAATAAAGATCAATAAATCAAATAAATATTTATATTCATAGCATTGTGCACCACCTATGCCTAGTATCTCCTGCTCGCGGCTACAGTCAAAACTGAGAGTAAAACATGATGGGCAGCCTTTCAGACTTTTCATAAATCTCTCGGACTCAGATTGAATTCTTCTCTCTGTAGGAGTCTTGCACATGCTTACTTATATGTGTCTTTTAGAGAAAAACAAATTTCAGCAAAGCCTATCCATTATTTAATTGTATGCGCTCATTACTTGGAGCATTAGATTCAAGGCACTCCAGGAAACCCATGGAAGTTCCTTACATGTCTTCATAATTCAAACCTATTCTGCCGGATGAGACAACCTTCTCAGCACGAGGCAGGTGGGCATTCTGTTATGGCTAATAGGCGATGCAGAAAAGCAGAGTCATTTTGCAAACAGGTGACTGGATAAGCATATTAGGAGTGCACCACAATCAGTCTCATCAAGAAACCACAATCAACTGAGGTTACATGGTAAATGAAACTCTTCTCAAAGTCAAAGGAGCTCATAAACATTTTTTGTCTTCTATTACAGCTGTTTGAATGCAAAAAACAAACAAATTAGCTCTCCAGTGACCTAAACAGCATATGTTGTTCCATAATTGACGAAAATGAGTGAATAGTAATGTGATTAGTCCAAATTGTTGTGCTGGAAAAAAGGATTTTTTTTTTTTTCATGAATCTTGAAATTTTTTTAGAAAATCCCCCCAGCCAGTGTTGTATTTGTCCCATCTGAGATTTAAATGGGCTGAAAATGGGGCCATTGGGTTGTCCAGGTTGGTTCCATGTGAATTCCTCGCAGTGGTACATGGAGGATGAATGGGCATGGGAATATGTCAATAGTTGTCCCAGTTGGGTCCCACAGTAAGTTTTTTAATGCATGATTTTCATTGTTGCCTGTGTAAAGTTAGTTTTTTCCCATGTAATTTAATATATTGAGTTATAGGCAAGGCACGTTTATTTGTATAGTACATTTCATGTACAAGACAATTCAAAATGTTTTACATAAAAAGAGTTACAATGCATTATAAAGTGCATTGTGGGAGATTACTGAAATCCAGAAGTAAATAAAAAGGTTTTCAACCTTAACTTTGTTCCACAGATGAGGAGCATAAAACCTGAACGCTGCCTCACCTGTTTAATTCTAACTCTGGTTCTGGAAAGTGGGCGTGGCTCTGACGACCTGAGGTTCTGGTTGGCTCATCATGGACCAGAAGATCAGAGATGTATTGTGACCCGAGACCATTTAGAGATTTGTGAACCAGCAGGATTATAACATCTGTTCTGGGACAGACAGGAACCAGTGTAAAGATCTAAGACCTGATCTAAGACCTAAGTCTCTGGTCTTAGTGAGGACTCTGGCAGCAGCGTTCTGGACTAACTGCAGCTGTTTGATGGATGTTCTAGGGACCCGTGAGAACAGCGTTACAGTAGTCCAGTCTATTGGACTACTGTACTTTTTCTAAGTCCTGGCGAGACATCAGTCGTTTAATCCTCCATATGTTCTTTAAATAACAATAGTCTGACTTCACTAGTGTCTTACTGTGGCTGTTAAAATTCCAGTCCAGAACCGCTCCCAGATTTATGGCTTGCCTATTTGTTATTATCTTTACTGCTTTAAGCTGGGTGCTGACGTTTAATCGTTCTTCCTCGGCTCCAAACATTATTATTTCTGTTTTATCTTCATTTAACTGAAGAAAATAAAATATATAATAAAATAATAAAATTAACCCTGTCTTTTAGAGAAGACTCCAACTAGGCAAGTGCTGTGCCAGAAGGTCCCAGTTCTTCAACTGGACTATCAAGATGTTGTGGTCAACTGTGTTATACGCAGCACTGCGGGGGGACCAAGACTGAAATGTTCCCGCCAGCCGTATTGGGGCGGATATGTTAAGAACCTTTATTAAATCTGTCTCAGTGCTGTGATGTGGCCAGAAACCTGACTGATGTCAAGATGTCAAAACAGTCATTCATCATCAGGAGGCTGTACAGCTGTTGAAAAACAGCTTTTCTACGATTGTACTAAGAAAGAGGAGGTTTGATACGGACCTATTCTGCTACATATTAAAACAGGGATGGATGAAGCTACTTCCATTTCGGGCCCAGCTTGTCCTGGAAACAGCCACGAATACTCACAGTACTGCGGCCTGGACCCGGCACATATCAGTTTAACTTGCTGATGTTTTGTTATCTGTCTGTTTTGAGAGATGGTGTTTTTGTTTCTGCCGAGGAGGTGGTGTTGGACACTGGAGACTAGCCTCTTTTACCAGCTGTTTCAGATGACTCAGGTGATGAAGGGCTTTCCGTAGCGAGGATCTTCCAGGAGAATCCTGCAACTCTGCCGTAATCTGCTCTGTTAAGACCTTGTAGGGATTAGGAGTTGGTGATGGCGGAGGACGATGGGGTGGGAGGTTTTTGAATGCAGAAATGGGACTGGGGCATGGGGTCATTTTGGTGGCAGAAGTGACCAGCTCCTTCATGTGGTCAATGAAGTCCAGCAGAGGGAGAGATGGGGAGGGTGACTTGGATGAGGGTGAGTCGTCATTCCTGTCCTGGTGCAGGAGGTGTCAGCGATAACTCCAGGATGACTCCTCTCCAGGCACAGAGGAGGGCATGTCGAGGTTTCCACTGAGCTGGATCTTGTCCTCTTGTTTTTGCTTTGGTCTGTCCTTGTCCAAAGGAACAGAACGGTAACTCAAAACATAGAAAAGATTAGCCGCAAACAGCCTCACTCCAGATCTGTCGAGACAGAGGCCATCTGCCTTAAACAAATGTCTGTGGTCCCAGAAAAAATGAAATTGCCAATAAAATTGAAGGCGTAGGTGATCCACACACGTGACAGCCATTTGTTCAGACTAGACAACCTGCTGAATCTCTCGTCTCTCGTCCTCTCCGCATTGAAAACAAACAAAAAAAAATTTCAGGTGCTAATCTTCCTTTAAAGATTAAAGTTGCTGCTATGCTGTTGCCTCTGTATTGTCCTGTCTTTACGTGTACCCATACTTGAAGTTTGTATTTTCCAACCAAACCTTTAGTAAAAGTGTTCAGAATAAACAAATTGAATAAAAATGGCACCAGATGCAACTAATCTGGCCACTTATGTTGACAAGCATCTCACCGTCTCTGCTAAAGCCGTCAAAACCATTCAGCTTTCAGGTGCATGTTTCGGAGGCTCAATTAAAATCCATGCTCCTGGTAAGCTTCTTATCCAAAACACAACATATCAAGAAGGATGACGACACTAAGCTGTTTTCATTTGTCTCAGTAAAATAAATAAATACAATTAGGCCAGCACAACAGACAGAGCGGAAAGTTTCATTTTATCAATTACTTTACCTTTGGTGGCTTTATTTTTCAACCAATAAGTCGCATAGTTAATTATAAAAAGAAGAAAGAAAACAGAAAGTCTGACCGGGCTCTGTCTAATGTGTGTTGAAGTAAATACTGTAAAATAGATGAGTTTAATGTTCAGCTAGAACTCAATGGAGTGTTGTAAGCTCTGTCATGGGACTTGTCTCTTCTGGTAACCAAGCAACTGGTCAAATAAGAAATGAAACTGCTTTATATCAGTATGTAGAGAGTGGAGGAAAGATTTTGTCCCCCACCATATAATGTACTGAAGTACCTACCTTTCATGTGCAACATTTCTGTGAGCTCACGGTCAACCTGTAGCACGCTATACAACATATTCCACAGCCAGCACGTTTTTATTTACTGTAACTATTTTATACTTCTGTTATGGATCAAATAGGATCATTTGTTACTGTCAAGTTGCTGTTTTCTCAGTTTTGGCCTGAGACTTCAAAATGAGCTAAGACTAATTAGACTTATATGGTTTATTAGACAAGCACTGGCACTGGAAATAAAGACGGAATATAAAATGACTTAAAAATATATTTCTAAAAATTTATTTTATACTCCAAACATTCATAATGTCTCTCCTTAGTATGAATATTTCAGAAAATCCTATGACTCATAGTCTGCCAGAAGGTGGATTAAACTTTCTGAAATTGCTTCAATTACGGCCAAAGTTTTCATTGAGCCAAGTTTTACAAATGAGTGTAACACAACAGACGGCTGTGAAACGTCTGGACCCTACAGTAATTCAACGTGAACATTGAATAAATGCAGTGTTGACATCAACTACCAGCTTTTCAGTAGTTACAAATGTTGCCCCTTTTACTGAGCCATAGAGAACAAGCGCTGAGTGGTGCAATTTTGCTGACGATATTTTCAATGATACAATACAATTGTTTGGCTTTGCAAACACTGGAAATTTTTTTTGAGAATGCTTCGGGATAGTGTATGTGTTACAGAGAGAAAATGGGCAAAAACAGCTGTTAAGATAGAAACACACACTTTAATTCACTCATGGAAATTATTCTGAAGAAACCCATTGACCAAGTTGATTCAGATCGGTCCGTTAAGAACTTACAGAACCTTATCTCACAATGCATCTGCTTCCCATCGACACACTAGCAATACTATAAAAGCTTTCATTAGTCTCAAACACTGACTTCTTTGTGTAGCAGTGTCATGCATTAGTGACCAATGGGGCTTCAATTTTTACTAATGCAGCCATCGACAAACAACACAGTGGCTCTGCAGAGAGGTAAAATTGGATGGTGAAGGTGGTGACTCATCAGTGGGATGGATTTCAATGAGATGTTTTGTCTTTCAGGTTTCGTCAATTCAGCCTTTGGAGGTGGCGGCATATATTTACACAGAGGCCCCTACAAAATAATAATTACCATAAACAACAACCAAAGAGCAGATTCCTTATCAGTCATAATTTATTTGTTTAAACTGTCAAAGTCTTATATATAAGTTATTTTTTATTTAAAGAGATGTATCACCTGCAGTAGACAAGGACAGTTTATGTTTCAAAACATGTATTGGATTTGACTGGAGGAAGTACGTTTTCTTAATGCTGCAGTTACACTAAAAAGACCATACAAATATATATATATAAACTTTCCTTGCCCACTTTCAGGTCCAAGAAACTACTGGAATTATGAATAAATTACAATTAGTGCTTTGTGCATCTCTTCTGGCATTTATGACAGCTTGAATATTTTGAGGGATGAACTTCTTTGTAGTTAACTTCATTAAGTCAAAGTTCCATCTTTCTTACAATCACACACAATTCATACATTGATTAAAACAAATGATCTATTACCATTATAAAAACAAATTTTTCACTCACTGGGGAGTTTCAGCTTTTTGTGTATTTTAAGATTTCTGTGGTTAATGTGTGCACATTAAAGAGAGAAACCGATTTAGTTGTAAATGAATTTTATTTTTAATTTCAGGAACAAAACTCAAAAGGAGTCAATTGTTAGCGTGTGTCTGTTTTAAAAAAATAAAATTATATTATTATTATTTCTTTCAGCATTTTGAAGTCGTCTCCTCCAAAAGCCAAGACAGGGACCATAGTTAGGTGCATCCCGGGGGCCAGAGCAGCGACGTCGAAGCAAACTTGAAGCTGCTGGCAAAGGGTCATCGTAAATACAGTAAAGTTATCATCCATGTCGGCGCTAATGACACCCGGCTACGCCAGTCGGAGGTCACTAAAATCAACATTGTCTCGGTGTGTAACTACGCCAAAACCATGTCGGACTCCGTAGTTTTCTCTGGTCCCCTCCCCAATCTGACCGGTGATGACATGTTTAGCCGCATGTTGTCGCTCCGTCGCTGGTCGTCTCGGTGGTGTTCAGAAAACGACGTGGCCTTTATTGACAATTGGAAGACGTTTTGGGGAAAGCCTGGTCTGCTTAGAAGAGACAACATTCATCCCACCCGGGATGGTGCAGCTCTTATCTCTAGAAACCTGGCTGATATTATTAGATCCTCCCCCTGACAATCCAGGGTCCAGGCCGGGGTGCAGAGCTGCAGTCTTACACGCTTCTCTGCTGCTTCTCGAGGACTATCGCCTGCCAATAAAAAGGTAGAAGTAAATGATGTAATTGGAGATTCTAACGAGGTGCCAAGTAAAATAGATTTAGTATCGATTCCCCGTCCTCCAAATGTTCACCAAGCGCAACGTAATAGAGGCGTTAACCAAAATAACCTCGTAAAAATAAAAACAAATACGCATTTAGTGCGAACTAAAGACCAAACAATTAGATGCGGATTACTAAATATACGATCTTTAAGCTCCAAGTCTCTATTAGTAAACGATCTAATTACTGAGACCCGGAGTGACATTTTCTGCCTAACAGAAATGTGGCTCCAAGAGGAAGAGTTTGTTAGTTTAAATGAATCGACGCCGTCCGGTTACTTTAATGATCATATTCCTCGAATCACAGGTCGAGGTGGAGGAGTAGCGGCGATCTACGACTCCAGTCTTACAATAAAATCCAAACCTAAATGCGATTATAATACGTTTGAAAGCCTCACGCTTAGCTTAAAACTGCCGAACTGGAAATCAGAGAAGCCAGTCTTGTTGGTGGTAGTTTACCGGCCTCCTGCTGGAGCTTATCTGGAGTTTCTGTCTGAGTTCTCAGATTTCTTATCTAGTTTATTGATCAGTACAGATAAAGTCATCATAGTGGGCGACTTTAACATTCATATGGATGTTGACAACGACAGTCTTAAGTTGGCTTTTGATTCTCTTCTAGAATTTAACGAACCAACTCATCGTCTTAGTCATACTCTTGATCTGGTCCTCGTCTACGGTGTAGAACCTGATAATCTGTTAGTGTCGCATATAAACTCCCTCCTATCCGACCACTATTTAATAAAGTTTGAATTTAACATTGTCAACGTTACACATAATAGGAGGAATTACTTTAGCGGATGTCTATCCGATAAAGCTGTTATTAAATTTATTTATTAGTGTTTATTATTCAGTGTTAATAGAGGATAATAAAAATAACCCACGTTTTCTGTTCAGCACTGTATCCAGGCTGACAAAGAGCCACAACTCTGTTGAGCCGTGCATCCCTGCAGCTCTCAGTAGTGAAGACTTTTTGAGCTTCTTTAGCAATAAAATTGTCAGAATTAGAGAGGAAATAAACCAGACCCTCCCGGCAGTGGCTGTGGGAATTTCTTCAACCTCGGCGACTCCCTTATGCTCTGACCTGACTCTAGACTGTTTGGTTCCTGTAGACCTCCTTGACCTGAATCTAGACTGTTTGGTTCCTGTAGACCTCCTTGACCTGAATCTAGACTGTTTGGTTCCTGTAGACCTCCCTGACCTGACCTCAGTTCTGAATGGATCTAAATCATCCACGTGTCTGTTAGACCTTATCCAGACTCGACTACTTAAAAACATTTTCTCTCTTATTGGTGCGACAATACTGGACCAGATCAACTTGCCCCTAGTCTTGGGATATGTGCCACAGGCTTTTAAAGTCGCAGTAATCAAACCAAATTTTTAAAAAAACCCTCTCTTGACCCAGACATTTTAGCTAACTATAGACCGATTTCCAACCTTCCATTTATCTCTAAAATTCTGGAAAGGGTCGTTGCAGCAGCTGTGCGACCGTTTGTATAGAAATTATCTATTTGAACTTCAGTCAGGGTTCAGAATGCATCATAGCACATAAACAGCACTGGTTCCAGTCTCCAATGACCTTCTTATGGCCTCAGATGATGGGTTAGTGTCCATACTGGTTCTGCTGGACCTCAGCGCTGCTTTTGATACTATAGATCACAGCATTTTACTGCAGAGGCTAGAGTATGTTGTTGGGATTAAAGGGACAGCTCTAGATTGGTTTAAATCAGATCTGTCTGATAGATTCCAGTTTGTTCATGTTCATGAGGTTTCTTCTGTACAGACAAGGGTCTGCTATGGTGTCCCGCAGGGTTCAGTGCTAGGGCCAATCCTGTTCAGTTTATACATGCAGCCCTTGGGAAGTATTATCCGTAACCACGGCATTAATGTTCATTGTTATGCTGATGATACACAGCTTTATCTGTCTATGAAGCCAGATGAAACAGAACCATCAGACAAACTCCAGATGTGTCTTAAGGACATCAAGGACTGGATGTCCAGAAATTTTTGCTACTAAATTCTGATAAAACAGAGGTTGTTGTTTGTGGTCCCAAACAACTTAGGAAGGGATTAGATGGTCTTGTGATGGCCTCCAGTAAAACTGTGCGAAACCTTGGCGTTATATTCGATCAGGATTTGTCATTTAAACAGCATATTAATCAGGTTTGTAAAACCGCGTTTTTCCACCTCCATAATATCACAAAGATTAGGAGCATCCTCTCCCAGAGTGATGCTGGAAAACTAATTCATGCGTTCGTATCTTCTAGACTAGATTACTGTAACGTGTTGTTGGCTGGATGTCCAAGTAATTCTCTGAAGATCCTCCAGCTGATCCAAAATGCAGCAGCGCGAGTGCTGACAGGAACCAACAAGAGAGACCACGTCTCTCCAGTTTTAGCTTCCCTCCATCGGCTCCCCGGAAAATTTAGAATCCAATTCAACATTTTATTACTTGTTATAAAGTCCAAAATGGCCTAGCACCGCGATATTTGCAGGACCTGATAGAACCGTACGTTCCTAATTGAGCTCTCCGTTCTCAGGTTGCAGGTTTACTCGTAGTTCCTAGAAGATCCAGATGTAGATTTGGAGGACGGCTTTCTGTTATCAGGAACCATCACTCTGGAACCAACTTCCAGTTTGGGTGAAGGAGGCTGATACCACCTCCACCTTTAAAACTAAACTTAAAACATTTCTGTTTAATAAAGCATATAGTTAGTGTACATTTAGTACCTTAATGTGTCAGGCCCAGTAGTCAAAGCTGCAGCTGCAGGACCAGATTAGAGCAGCTCATCTTAAACAGCTTCGGTGTAGATATGCTGCTATAGGCCTCTGCTGCAGGGGGGCACCAACATGATCCACTGAGTGGTGCCTTTCACCTTCTCTGTTTCTCTTTGTCTTATCTGTCTCTTCTTCACCTCAACCCTCTTTTATTTACAATATCCCATAAACTTAATTGTGGTCCATTGTTCTGGTAGTTTGTTGTGCTTGTCTGGCCCTTCTTTTCCTCTTCTTTGCATGTCCTGCAGACCAGAACCTCAGGAGCTGCTTTCTGACCTGCAGTTCCACCTCTGACCATCCCAGTGTTCACCTCCACCTGTCTGTGTGGATGTCTGTTGGATACTTGCTGACATCCCGACCTGCAGTCCTCATCCCCTTGGATCACCGTCTATCCATATATCACCCATATACACAGAAGTCTAATTGGACTACTGATGATAGTTACTATTGTATCCTGTCTTGTACCTTTGACGGTGTCTCTATGTGTCTATTCTTTCTTATTTCTTGCTCTACCCAGCTGGTCTTCAGCAGGAGGGCCCCCCCTCATGATCCAGGTCCTGGTCCTGGTCCAGGTTTCTTCCCTCTTAAAGGGGAGTTTTTCTTGCCACTGTTTGGTTTAAGGTTTTTCTTCCACTAGGGAAGTTTTTACCTGCCGCTGTTTATGTAATAATTGCTCGGGGGTCATGTTCTGGTCTCTGGAAAGATCCTAGAGACAACTTGTGTTGTAATAGATGCTATATAAGTCACTCTGGCTAATTAAACTCAGATAGCGGGACACTCTTACTCGGGGTGAAGGCCACGTCATGGTTTGCGGCAGCTCTACAATAACCTTTGTGCAGAAGTCCATAATTGTCCTCAAATGCATGAATACCCTCTATTTTAAAGCATCATTTTAAGGGAAATTAAAACCTCAACCCTATGCCATCAGCTGTTGACTTTGTTGTGAATGTCCTCTGCACTGTGATACCAAAGCACTTTTTAAATGCAGTTTTGAAGATGGAGCAGAAGTTCAGTGACTTCCAAGAAATGAAAGTAAAAAAATGTCTCTTCCACTGAGTCTAATTACTCAGGGCTAGGCAGAAATGGCCTAATTAATGGCTTCACTTCTCTTGGCAGTATGAAGTGGCTCTATCTGCTGATGTAAACAACGAGGCTCCCCAGGTTGCAGCTGGTAATTACAGCTCTCTGTGTCAACAGTGATAGCTTTAGGCTGCAGGAATGAGGCTTAATGAAAGTCTAATCACGCACCTGCCATGTCCAAGTGGGATGTAGGATGAATGACACCAGTTGGGGGAAAAAAATAGAAACAAAACAAAACGTTTTTGACATGTAGGTTTAAACCCATATAGGATCAACATGTTAATGTGCTCTGCCTTTCATCTTCCTTCTCTGGTGTTAAAAAAGAGTCAGAGAGAGATTTCCTTCA
Organism: Xenentodon cancila; assembly: GCA_014839995.1. Classification (NCBI taxonomy): domain Eukaryota; kingdom Metazoa; phylum Chordata; class Actinopteri; order Beloniformes; family Belonidae; genus Xenentodon; species Xenentodon cancila. Next base: position 367,015 of record CM026211.1, on the reverse strand, counting down.
TGCTCCAATGAGAGCTGCAGTTTTCTGCAAAAATTCAATGATAAAACTGATATACTTATATATTACCTAGTGGTTACAGTGGTGTTGGGCGTGGAGGACCCAGGTTCAAGCCCAGGGCTGCCCACAATGGTAAATCACTGGGGGCCCCTGAGCAAGGCCCTTAACTCCTAATTGCTGGTTCTAGCAGCCCACTGTGCACGATGTCCATACTGACAAAAGCACGGTGGCTTAGTGGTCAGCACTGTTGCCTCACAGCAAGAAGGTTCCTGGTTCGACTCCCGGCCTCCCGGTCTTTCTGTGTGGAGTTTGCATGTTCTCCCCGTGCTTGCGTGGGTAGGTTGATTGATCATACTAAATTCTCCCTAGGTGTGATTGGTCTTGTATGTGGCCCCTGGATAGACTGGCAACCTGCCCAGGGTGTACCCCTGCCTTTCGCCTACTATGTGTCAGAATAGGCTCCAACAGACCCGTGACCCGGAAACAGATAAAGCGGGAATAGCTAATGGATGGATGGTTCACACATAACATTCTTTCATACAGTAAAAAAAGTGTAAGGCAGTGGTTAAGTGAGTAGACAGGGGGTGCTATGGGGCTGGGAGAGTTTATTGACTGGATGCTTGTTTGCTAATTTACCCCTTACGGGACACCGTAGTAGGAGTTTTTTTTACTGTGGGCAGCGTGCGCCTAACCAAGACGAGGTTTATGTATTTCTCGGGATGTTTATTGGGCACTTGTGATGTTTTCGGTGGTTTGTTTTTTTGGGGTTTTTTTCATTACCATTCTTGTCAGTATGGACATCGTGCGCACGTACGTACGCACGTAGGTACGATACACACCGAAATTGGACCTCTGCTTTTAACCCATCAACTAGTTTCACTAGTGAGCAGTGGGCTCATCAGCGCCCGGGGGCCCTTGCTCAGGGGCCCCCAGTGATTTACCCTTGTGACCAGGCCTGGGCTTGAACCTGGGTCCTCCACGCCCAACACCACTGTAACCACTAGGTAATATATAAGTATATCAGTTTTTATCATTGACTTCATTGTGAGTTTTGTGAGTGATGTTATGTTTTTATGGGTTTTGTAAGCACTGTTAATGGTTGTGTGAGCATTGTGAATGATGTAAATTAATGAGTGTTTGTTTGCGGTTTTGAAGGTGATGCCTGTGGAGCTGTCGGCTGACCAACTTCAAATAAAGGGCGCGGTCTGAGCCACGCCCTTGAGCACCGTGTGTTTGACTCTTGCCTCGTCAGTGCATTCCGGACAAACAGCCACACCAACAAAACACAACGCAGAGTCTTCGGGGTGTACAGGAAGGCACGGAGCCTGCACGGCCTGGGTTACAAAAGGAAAAATGATTTTCAGTCTCACACCAACATCTACTAAGGAAAGCTGACAAAACAGTGCTGGTTCAGTCATCCGAGCCAAGAAACTCATCAGAAATGACAAACTTAACAAAAGAAAAAAACACATAAACTCAACTTTTTGAGCACTTATTTGCATTGCCAGTCTTTGCACAATGTACTAAAACGACTGTAGTGACAAAAAAAAGACATGCAAACATATATTAGAACCGGCAACAAATGTAGAAATGCATGCAGATTTTATTTGAAAAAAGCACAAAATAAGAATCAAACACTGGGTTTCACCTGAATCAGTGTGTTTGTGATGATAAGATAAAAATATGACTATCACTAACCTTTACACGAAAGGCTGAAAGCGAGATTCTTTCACCCCAACGCATGCTAGATATTTCTTTTATTGTGAATACCTGGGATTTTCAAAAGGCATAAATGTAACGATGCCACATTATATTCAATAATCTAATCAAGATCACTTTCATTTCCATGTTCTTGAAGCACACAAAGGCCCTGTGTCCCTAAGCTTTTTGTACAAGATCTTTTTGTGACGCACATTATATAATATAACATAATAATATAATCTTTAATTTATTAAATCATTTAAAAAAAATATGAATCAGCTGTGGAAGCAACAGGGCTCTAAAAACCCCATCGTGTCAGTGTGTGGGACACACAGCGGTAACTGTAGACCAGCGGACCCGAGGAGAAGCCTCCTGCTGAAGCCAGTGACAGAGAGACTGCTGCTGGACCACCGTTCACTCCCAGTTGTCCTGCAGAAGGTGTTGAGTTCAGTGAAAGCCTGGGTTGCATCCTGCAATCACTGCTCTTTTGACTTTTAAATATCCCGTGAGGAGCAAGGCAAACTCTACAACTCCTACTTTAAAGGTGTGTGTAGGATTATTAATCTGTTGTACTTCTCTTTTTATTCGTCAATGCTCTACAATCCTGCTCAAGCCTGGAGTTTGATCATTCCCCCATTGTGCTTATTGCAAGACTTCTTTCACCTTAATTTTTGCCTTATTAGTTAACAGACCCTCTTTTGAAAATGTATTGGTGTGATTTAGATGTTAACTGGAGTCTTCAGACACTGGATTATCTAGTGAGAGAGGACAGGATTTCCTCTGACGACTTGAGTAAAACAGTTCAACTGCACAACAGAACGGTGAACCACTGCTCTAGATTACAGTAAGTCTTCTTGAAGATCTCCTGCAGTCATATTTTTATCAGCTTATATACAAATCATTCATCTACTTATTTGATTTTTTCTTTTTTATTCTCTCAGCTTGACCTCTACTATTCCTCTTAATGCCATTTCCTTATTGCAACCCAATATAGGGAAACTGCTTGATGAAGACAATTATTTTCACATGTAAATATTGGAATATATTTAGAACATAGTGGTGGTGTACGGTGTTGGATCAAATAAAGAAACAGAAATGGTATCAAGACCGAAGCTGCACACTACTGGGCTGACGAGGCTTTGTGTTGAGCATTTTAATCATTCAGATCTGCTTTAAGCACACTCAGCATTTGCAAATCTCCCTTTGTGTATGTAGACTAAACACTTACAGTGTCTTGTCAAAAATATTTTATTTATTCATGTGTCAAAGGGCATTTTTTAATAAAACATTTTTTTCAATTTTATTTATACAGCGTCTATTACAACACAAGTTGTCTCCAGGATCTTTCCAGAGACCCAGAACATGACCCCCGAGCAATTATTACATAAACAGCGGCAGGTAAAAACTCCCCTTTAAGAGGGAAGAAACCTGGACCAGGACCTGGATCATGAGGGGGGACCCTCCTGCCGAAGGCCAGCTGGGTAGAGCAAGAAATAAGAAAGAATAGAGACATAGAGACACCGTCAAAGGTACAAGACAGGATACAATAGTAACTGTCATCAGTAGTCCAATTAGACTTCTGTGTATATGGGTGATATATGGATAGACGGTGATCCAAGGGGATGAGGACTGCAGGTCGGGATGTCAGCAAGTATCCAACAGACATCCATACAGACAGGTGGAGGCAGACACTGGGATGGTCAGAGGTGGAACTGCAGGAAAGGCCAACATTTTTCTTTGTTTTTTCATTTTTTTAAAGAAATTGTAAAAAAAGAAAAAAGTATTAATAAATCTGCTGATTTTTTTCAATGCCCTATCATGTTACATTCCAACGTGACCAATGATTCCCTCTTAAGATGTATCTGTGGTTCACAGATATCCAGAACAAGTAATCCAACCTTAACAATTCATGTATAATCACAGTTATAATTCATGTATAATCACAGTTATGTCTCATGTTTGAGATCTTGACACTGGTGAAGGTGTTTAACCCATTTTACTCATTAGCTTTGCAAAGTGTCACTTGCTCCAAAAGTCAATATCCCCAGGTAATTTGTCCTCAGATGTTCACAAATTTGCAGCCTCACATCTTAAGATATCACTAATTTCCTTCATAGCCTGCAGAAACAATCAATAAGTGCATTTGTTAATGAGAGAGAACGCCCCTGCAGGTCACAAAGCTGGAATCCAGAATAACCTTTTCACATTTTCTGCTTCTCTTCTTGTTTATATAAATGTTAGCACCCTTTATAGTAAATATCCTGGATTCATAAAAATTATATATTTAAAATTAGTATTCCTTTGTACCAGTTATATATTTATGTTTCATTATTTAGCTTATGCGACCTGAATGACGGTTTTAATGAATGAGAAATGGATAACTATGATCCCAGTATGGTGAAATAGTGACTTTTTTCTTGTGAAGCTCACTGAGGATTCAAACACAGATCCACCTGTGCAAATGAACACAAACTGTAATTAAAGCTGGTGTGCAATAACGACAAGTCCACAATCCACCACAGATATGGCCCAGAAAAGTGTCTCGAATACAAATGAGCAGTGGAACAAGAAGAGGACAAAACCAAGCAAAGGTCAAAGAACAGCAGCAAGAGAGACTCTTCTGAAACAGAACGATGCTTTTCTACAGCCATGGGATGTGTCTTCAGACATGGCTGTTGAAAGTATGGGAAGCTCCGCCCCATTTCAGTTAGGGTTAGGTGACTTCACATAAGCTAAAACATAATCATGGCATTCTATCTCCAATGGGAGGCTCTTATCTATTTGCTTTAGTTCAATAGTTCAATCCCAGAGGTGAAC